>AWOL01S0015265.1:35526-86238 GCA_000715115.1 Nicotiana otophora | reverse complement strand
CCCCCCCCCCCCCCTCTTGTACTTTTAATTGGTATCAGAGTAGGTCTCACACTTTTATCTTTTTCTTTACAGCTAGTGAGAAAAGGTCATGTCCAACCAAGTAACTATTGACGCACTCTTTCAAGAAGGGACATAGCAAGTAAGTCCATCATATTTCAATGGACAACACTTCTCTCATTGGAAAGTGCACATGGAAATTTATGCAAAGTCCTATGATGTCAAAGTATGGCATGTTAACAGAAAGGAAAAATATCCACTGCCAGCAGTAGGACAACCACCTGCTGATCCTGAAGATATAGATAGGTACACATACGAGTAAATGGTTTTCATTCAAGTTAATGCTAAGGCACGAAACTTTCTTTATAATGCTATAAGTGGAGAAGAGTATAAGAAAATTTTAAGTTGTGATACCGCCAAGGAAATATAGTACAAACTGGAAGTTACCTATGAAGAAACCAGCAAAGTGAAAGAAACTCGTAAAAATTTGTTGGTTCACGATTATGAACTCTTCTAGATGAAAGAAGGATAACCCATTGAGGAAACGCTTGCAAGATTCAACGAAATCATTGGCGATCTGAAAGCATTTGATAAACCTTACTCAAGTGGTGATCAAGTTCGAAAAATCCTGAGAATTATGCATACCACATGGCAGATGAAAGTAGTTGCACCTGAATCTCAATATCTAGACAAACTTTCATATTATGAACTACGAGGAGATCTCATAGCATTTGAGAAAACCCATCTCAAGAAAACGCGTCAGGAAGAAAAGAAGAAAACAGTTGCTTTCAAAACTACACCTGAAGGACCTGAAAAAGATATTGATGATAATCCAGAAGCTCTTGAAGAAGAAATTGCAATGGTGTCAAGAAACATGAATGAATTGATGAGAAGATACAGAAACACAAAAAAGGGAAGGATGTCATCTAGACGAACCAGGCAATACAATGAACAAGACAAAAATGATAGAAAGTGCTTTGAATGTGGAAGGTATGGCCATATTCAAGCTAAATGCCAGAACTTAAAAGAAAAGTCTCCAGAGGGTTTAATAAAAATAAATCCTTCGGAAGCTGGAGTGATGAAGATAGCTCAGAACATGAATAAATAGCAAGCATGTGCTTCATGACTATTTTGAAAAATGATATGAACAAATATTCTGGTTGCTGGACTGATGAAGATGCATCAGACGATGAATGCAAAGAAGACACTGAAAATTGTTTCATGGCACGTGGTGAAACAAGCCGGGTAAGACCCTATAACTGTGATAGATGTAACGAATTGTAGGATATTCTTGACCTTACCCCAAAGGAGTCTCAAAAAATGTTAAATGAATTAAAGAGACTCAATAGGGGAAAATGGACTGGGAAATTAAACTTAATGTCTGTGAAATCGAAATATATATGTGTCACGACCCAAAATATAACCCGTCATGATGGCACCTAACCCAACCCGCTAGGTAAGCCAAATAAAAATAAAGCACAATATAGTGATAATGATAAGAGTCAAAAATGAAATAATTAAATTTTATACAACTCCTCAAGGACTGGTACTACAAGTCATGAGCCACTAAGACTTAGATTTTACACAAACTAAACTAAAATAATTACAACATCTGTTTGGATTTCACATGAACAGAATTGAAATCTAAAGCTACCAAGGACAGGTGAAAGTCATAATTGGAACACGGGTACATCTTCAATGTCAGTCCTCGCCATGCACAACACCATCAACACTAAGATCTGCACGCAAGGTGTAGAAGTGTAGTATGAGTATAACCGACCCCATGTACTCAATAAGTATCCTAACTAACCTCAGTGAAGTATAATAAGAAAGAACTATAAATGATACTCACTAACGCATGTGCAAATCATAACTTCAACAAGTATAGAACAGACATATGATCAAATTAGGAAAATCACAGGTATAACCACTTTGATGCTCAAAATTATTATTTTTAATGTGTTTTACTAAGTCATCAATCCATCATATAAAGAAGATATGCAAGTACATCAGGCAACAATCAAGGAAATTGCAAATAAGGGTGAAATGCAATAACCAAATAATAGTCGGTTGCGGCGCCCAACCCGACCCAATAACCATAAGCCAATAAGGAATGTTGTGGCGTGCAACCCGATCCAATAACAATAACCAGCTCTCCCAGAGCTCACATCAACCGGAAACCCGTCGGTTTCTTACAATCCACGTGTACACCATCAAGAGAGAAACATGAGAGGGTGACCCTAGAGGATGGATCTGTATCCACATGATGCGCTGACAACTAACGTCATGCATGGAAAAATCACGTGATAATAATACTAATCCTCCCAGCGTTGTAACACCCCGGAAAATTTTGAAGTACTTAAGAGTAAAGCCCGGTAAAATTTGCAAAGAAAATAACGTTTCATGGTGCCGGACTAGGCTTACGTGTTTGAGGTTTGTAGAAATTCCTTGCGGGGAGCTTGCGAGCATCGGCTCAAACTTTTTGGGTTGAATAATGCACCGGAAAGTAAAGGAAAATGTTTGGCTGAACAATGCACAGTTATGCGGACCGCATAGTGACCACATACACAGACAGTTCTTCTGGCTATTTTGTAACCAATTATGCGACCGATATGCAGTCCGCATATCGGTTCTGCGATCGCATACCTTGTTCTGGAGCTCCATTTTTGGGTATTTTAAAATTTGACCCTGTTTCGTTAAATACACCCTTTGGGCCATTTTTGAGAGATAATCTGATATTCTAGAGTGAGAGAGAGTGCCCTAGAGTGAGAAGGTGTTCTTCAATAATTGTTTATTCAATTCTTGCTCAAGGTTTGGAAGATTAAGAAGGGAAGCTCACTAGGTCTTCATCCTAAATGTAAGATTCTACACCCTAAACCCTAATTTCGAAATTTTCTGAAAATGGGTAACTAGCAAAATGATATTTGGGCATGAAAGTTGTTTATTTTACATGCATGTGTTATCAAAGGGTGTAGGAAGATTGTTGAGCTAAAAATGGTAAAGATTAGGTTGTGGAATAATGGAATTCTCCATAAAAGGACCTTGGAACCTTAATGCACACTTATTGTTTGATAAAATGCTCAAATGAGCTCGAACCATGATCATCTTCCTAATTTTGATTCAATTTGATATATTTCTATAATAAATTGAAGTTGCTAAGAATTTCAGAATATTTAGAGTGTAAGGAATCCCAAGTGAGGTATGTTGGCTAAACTCTTCTCTTAGAATTGAATCCCACGATACTCATGTAAATTATGTAAGTCCCGAGTGATTCATTATGAGACTAGCCATTCCGAGTAAGATTGGGTTGAAAGATATATATTCAACAAGCATTCTAAATGCTTTATTCATGTTATGTTATCAATTGAGGATATGTTAAAATATGGGTTGTGCACTAATAATGTTTTGACTTTAAGTCAAGTTCAAATAAAGGCTATTATGCCAAATTTTGTGCAATATCTCTATGTGCCTTAGACTCTAAATTGCTCACATGTATACTACACAGCTTGATTTGAGTTGTATTTGTTGTTGATGATGATAATGATATTTGAAATTGATAAGATGAGCATGAAATACTGAATATGTCCAACGTGCCAAGAATGACCTTATAATTATGGCCATTAGTGCCAATGAAATGAAAAGATGTGAAGGTAATATGAAATGCGATGATTGATATAAAAAGGTTGATGTCTCAAATAAGATAGCCTAGCCGGTGGGGTCGTGATCGGACACCATACCGCGCACATGGTGGTGATTGTGCTGGAAATTGTAATTGTGGTCGATGTCCCTAATGGATAGCCTAGCTGATCAGGTCGTGATCGGACTCCGTATTAAAGATGGTGGTATTGATATTGAGAGAAATTGTGGTTCATGTCTCTACTGAGAGAGCTTAGCCGATCGGATCGTGGTCGGACTCCGTGCTAAGAGTGAGGTGGTACTGGTTTTATGAATAATGGTATTGTGAATAGTTGTATTGGTATGGTGAATAATGGTACTAGTTTTGTGAATAATGGTATTGTGAATAGTTGTATTGGTATGGTGAATAATGGTACTGGTATTGTGGACAATGGTATATCGATACTAAAAATCTCCCAATGTGAGATATGGAAATTAATTTGAACATTGTCTTGATCCTAAATTGAGGTTTGATGTTAATTAAGGCTTTCATTGATATTATGATAATCTTATTTGTATTATTTGTCATTCTATTGAGAGGGTGTTTAGTTATACATACTAGTGCTATTCGACAGTACTAACGTCCCTTTTTGCCGAGGGCGCTACATCTTTCAATGGATGCAGGTGGTTCCACAGCCNATTATGCCAAATTTTGTGCAATATCTCTATGTGCCTTAGACTCTAAATTGCTCACATGTATACTACACAGCTTGATTTGAGTTGTATTTGTTGTTGATGATGATAATGATATTTGAAATTGATAAGATGAGCATGAAATACTGAATATGTCCAACGTGCCAAGAATGACCTTATAATTATGGCCATTAGTGCCAATGAAATGAAAAGATGTGAAGGTAATATGAAATGCGATGATTGATATAAAAAGGTTGATGTCTCAAATAAGATAGCCTAGCCGGTGGGGTCGTGATCGGACACCATACCGCGCACATGGTGGTGATTGTGCTGGAAATTGTAATTGTGGTCGATGTCCCTAATGGATAGCCTAGCTGATCAGGTCGTGATCGGACTCCGTATTAAAGATGGTGGTATTGATATTGAGAGAAATTGTGGTTCATGTCTCTACTGAGAGAGCTTAGCCGATCGGATCGTGGTCGGACTCCGTGCTAAGAGTGAGGTGGTACTGGTTTTATGAATAATGGTATTGTGAATAGTTGTATTGGTATGGTGAATAATGGTACTAGTTTTGTGAATAATGGTATTGTGAATAGTTGTATTGGTATGGTGAATAATGGTACTGGTATTGTGGACAATGGTATATCGATACTAAAAATCTCCCAATGTGAGATATGAAAATTAATTTGAATACTGTCTTGATCCTAAATTGAGGTTTGATGTTAATTAAGGCTTTCATTGATATTATGATAATCTTATTTGTATTATTTGTCATTCTATTGAGAGGGTGTTTAGTTATACATACTAGTGCTATTCGACAGTACTAACGTCCCTTTTTGCCGAGGGCGCTACATCTTTCAATGGATGCAGGTGGTTCCACAGCCGGAGATATTGGTCAGTGATAGCAGTGCACCTTCTTCCCAGCTGACTTGGTGAACCCCACTTCATTCCGGGGTCATGAATCTTTTGTACTTTGTGTATTCTGTTTGAGTTATAGCCGGGGCCTTGTTGCCGGCATTATCATTGTACTCTTCTTTATCTATAGAGGCTCCGTATACATAGTGTGGGTTGTGTATTGGTGCTGGGAAAGACAAACTATGCTATGTTGTAGTTGTATTACTTGTCCATTTGAGACTTTAAAAATCATGAAACTTATGGTAAGAAATTGATAATTGCATACATGACAACCTTAAATATATATTCTCTTTATTCATGAATGAGTTTGGGTAGAAGTAATCTAACAGGCTTGTTCGGCTGGGTTCACTCGGTTGAGCGCCGGTCGCGCTCCTCGGTTTTGGGGCGTGACACGCATGGTCACAAGCATAACAATATAATCCGTCGGCGTGGTCACAGGCACCCAGTCCAAATCATATCACACAGAAGCAAGTATACAAGAGCACATGTATATGATGGATAAATATCAGATTCCATGCTCTTGGACTGGTATAATAACATGCTAAAGTGTTGGCATGTGCAATATCATAGCTCAAATTGGCAATTTATAATAGAAATAGCAATTACCAAGTTTATTCAGGGAATTAACCTCTTCGTAACCTCTAGCGTGGCTCAGATACTTCACAACAATGATACAAATATGAGAACTTTATAGCTTAAAGATTAACAGTCAACTCTAGGCATATCATATCCTAAGCACTACGCCAAGCATGGATAAATACCCTAGTGTTCGCACATGGGCTCAAACCCCACACATATATGCACCCATAGCACGTAGCTATCACAAATAAGTCAGGAAACTATTGCCTCAACCAAGTTTAGATAGGGTACTTACCTCAAACAAGCCAAGACAAATATCGAGCAAGCCAAACGACACTCTAGAAATGCCTCCACACGTAACAACCTCCGAACGGCTCGAAACTAACTAAAAGCAACTCAAAAACATCAAATAATGTCTAAGGAAACAAACCCAATCGATAAAGGCTGAATCTTTAATCAAAAGCCCAAAGTTAATCAAATAGTCAAACCCGATCCTACACCTCAGTACCCAACAAAACTCATAAAATCTGATAACACATTTGAATACGAGTCCAACCATACAAATTTCACTCAAAATGTACTCTGAATCAATGATCAAAACTCAAAAATCCACATTAGGAAAGTTTAGACAAAAATCCTCCAATTTCTCTATTGCAATCATCAATTAATTGCCAAAATTGAAGATGGAATCACGAAATATAATCAAAAACCGAGTATAAAACACCTACCCCAATCAATGAGGTAATAATCGCCTCCAAAATCGCTAGAATCTGAGGTCCTCAACTCAAAATATGACCAAATGAACAAACCCTTGATATTATATAACATCTGCCCAGCATTTTCGCAAGTGCGACTTCACGCACCATCTTGACCTTTCGCTTTTGCGCCCCCCTAGCCTACATTTGTGACCCTGCACCTACGCCAAAAGTTCTGCAGGTGAGGTAACACCAGGTATCATTATACTCAGGAATGCTAACAGGAATCCGAAATGGTCCGAATCAATCCGAAACACACCCGGCCTCCTCGGGACCCCGTCCGAACATAAAAATAAGTCCCAAAACATAACACGGACCTAATCGAGGCTTCAAATCACGCATAACAATATCAAAACCACGATGAGCACCTCATATCGAACTTAATGAGCTTTTGAACTTTCAACTTCCAAAACACGTGTTGAACCATATGAAATCAACTCGAAATGACCTCAAAATCTTCACACATGTCCCAAATCGCATAACGAAGATATTCCAATTCCCAGAATCACAATATGAACCCGACACCATCAAACTTATGAACATTCTAAACCTCAAATTGCCAACTTTCACCAATTAGTGTCGATACCTTCTAGAAACATCCAAATACAAGTCCGGTCATACGCCCAAGTCCAAAATTACCATCCGGACCTAACGAAATTGTCAAAACTTGGATCTGGGGTCAAATACACAAAAGTCAATCTTGGTCAACTCTTCCAACTTAAAGCTTCCTTGTTGAGAATCATTCTTCCAAATCAATCGCGAAACATTTGAAAACCAAAACCGACAATTCACACAAGTCATAATACATTATATGAAGCCACTCAAGACTTCAAATAGTTGAATGGAATGCAAATGCTCAAAACGACCTGTCGGGTCATTAAATTCTCCCCCACTTAAATATACGTTCATCCTCGAATGTGCCAAGAGTCGTTCCAAAGCCGTCAAATCACTATATAACCTTATCATGCTGATACTGGGGGTGATCCCACGTCACCTCAATCCATATAAGTCACTCAACTCAACATAACCGGAGATGTTTCCTTTAACCTTAGAACCTAAATTTCCAACATCCAGAATTCATTACAAGACCTGAATCTCGTATCTACACACTATATAAGTCTGGACAAGCTATATCAAGCCATAACCATAAGCCAAGATGAAATTACATGATATTCCACATGGCTCGCATACTCGTAGCAATAATTCCTAATCATAGTACCTGCTCAAAAATAAACCTGGTATCGATAATGAACCTCATATCAAATAAAACTTCATTTAAAACCTTTATACAATGCCGATGATAAAAGAAATACACAGAAACTCATAACCACCCATCAGATCAACAAGTCTTGGAGCTCTCTCTCGTCAAACAAGAACCAAAGCCAAATTCTAAGCCCACTTCTGGCATTTTTCTTCCGAACATACAGTAATCAAATCTGATAGTACCCCTTCTAGGTCCAATGACCTCATCTCATCAAACAAAACCACTCTATTAATATGCCACACCAATACAACTTAAAGCCATAAACTATGCAATCTGTGCACCTATAAGCAACAATTCAAATGTACTCAACATGGAAAATAACTCAAATGAGAGAACCATACTGCAAGCTCAACAAGCACCGCCACAACCCAATACTATGAACACATCACTCATGGTAGAACCAAGACACATGAATCTATCGCAAAGGATCATATCCCAACATAACTCACTGCAATGCGTGACCCATCCAAACACTATCCATATGAAATACCTCAAGCCACAATGCTCAAAATCAACAGCGACAAGTGATTCAACATCAAGTACACGAAGCGCATGACCAAAACCATGGAGAAGCAAATAACACAATATACCACTCCCCGGAAAAACCATAACCAAGGCGCCATCCACCATTCAACACCTCAATAACCATCTTGCTCGAATGCCGCTACAAGACCCAAACAAAACCGCATCATGTGTTCCTATAACCAATAGATCACAACCCATCATAGCATAGAAGAGTAACACATAGAACATATTAGAACACAAACAAGCTCAACTCTAACCGAATGACACACCCCCTCAACACTAACAGTTCTGAGTCAACCCATCTGACCCGGTGTAGAATATACATCCTCCTCGAGCCCCTTATCAAATCCGATCATCCCCAAATGGATAAATAGCCCTCCAAAATTCCACAATGACCTAACCATAAGACATATCATTAGCTGTCTAACTTTGGCTATACCTTCACAGTCTGCAACCAAGGAACAATCTGCCCCTAAGAACTTCCCGTCTCCAAATCCCTAGAATACCATAATCACCATATCCAATCCCAACTCGACCACTCAAGTGACTGACACATACTTACTACACAAACATTCCACGAGAAATACTTCCATAATTCTTTCGTGCCATAAAGCAAAGTATGAACACTAGTAGTCGATCAACTAGGCGAGTACCGCAACACCAATGAAGCATCCGGAAGTCAAACCACTATGCGCCTTTTGAAATGCGCACCCTTCTCAAGAAATACCAAGTAGTACTAGCACTCACCTAAACATAAGGAGCCGCCCATGTTTCCTAAGAACATGTGACCTTCCGTTCAAAACTGAATCACAAACGTGTACATGCAAATCACATTCCCACATGACGCACCACATCTATCATGCCATCATATGAAAATACGATAACCACATTATCAACAATGAGCCATAAGTAGATTATATACCCAATCAGTCAGAAACCTTCCACTTGGTCCCATCTAGGAGAAAATCATAACATGCCACATACCCCTCATACCTGTAGATAATATCCATCTCAGGTTGTGCAGAAATCATCAAGAACACTTTGAAACCCATTTGCACATAACCAAATCATTAAAACTAAATCCCTCTAACTCAACAAGGTCACGCAGGTCACCAAACCCAAGAGTATTGCCACAAAACACATGTAGAGATGTCATGCCCCAAAATCGAAGAGTGCGACCGGCGCTTAATCGAGAGAACCCGGCCGAGCAAGCCTATTAAATTTCCTTCTACCCAAATTCATTCATGAATAAAGAGAATATATATTTTCGTTAATCAAAAAATAAAGTGATCATGTCTTCAATACCAATTTCTTACCATTGGTTACTTCATTTTAAAGTCTCAATTTCACACACATTTTTCATAATCTGAAGTGGAAATAGAAATTCAAACACAACATATTGAGTTTGACTTCCCCAACACCAATATACAACCCATACTATGTCTATGGAGCCTCTATATATAAAGAAGAGTACAATAATAATACCGGCAACAAGGCCCCGGCTATACCTCAAACAGAGTACACAAAGAATAAAAGATACATGACCCCGTGATGAAGTGGGGCTCACCAAGTCAGCTGGAAGAAGGTGTACTGCTATCACTGATCAATATCTCTTGTTGTGGAACCACCTGCATCCATTTAAAGATGCAGCGCCCCCGGCAAAAAGGGACATTAGTACTATCGAATAGCACTAGTATGTATAACTAAACACCTCTCAATTGAACAAATAAAATACAAGGAGGAATAATCATAAAATCAATGAAAGTCTCGAACAATACCAAAAAATCAAGTTTCACGTAAATTCCCATATTTTCAGATTGGTGATTCTTAGCACCGATATACCATTGTTCATAATACCATTATTCACAGTACCAATACCATCGCACTCTTAGCACGGAGTCCGATCACGACTCGATCGGCTAGGATATCTCATTAGAGATATCAACCACAATCACAAATTCAATTACAATTTCTAGCACAATCACCACCATGTGTGCGGCATGATGTCCGATTACGACCCGATTGACTAGGCTGTCTTATTCGAGAAATCAACCTTTTTATATTAATCATCGCATTTCATACTTCTTTCACATCTTTTCATTTCATTGGCACTAGTGGCCATATTCAGTATTTTATGATCACCTTATCAATTTCAAATATCATCCTCATCATCAACAACAAACACAATTCAAATCAAAGTGTGTAGTATACATGTGAGCAATTTAGAGTCTAATGCACATAGAGATATTGCACAAAATTTGGCATAATAGCCTTCATTTGAACTTGACTTAAAATCAAAACATTATTAATGCACAGCCCATATTTTAACACATCCTCAATTGGTAGCATAACATGAATAGAGCATTTGGGATGCTTGTTGAACATATATCTTTCAACCCAATCTTACTCGGAATAGCCAATTTCATAATGAATCACTCGGGACTTACATAATTTATATGAATATCGTGGGATTCCATTCTAAGAGAAGAGTTTAGCCAACATACCTCAATTAATCTTCCTTAAACTCTAAAATGTTCCAGAATTCTTAGCAACTTCAATCTATTTTAGAAATATAACAAATTGAACCAAAATTAGGAAGATGATCATGGTTCTAGCTCATTTGAGCATTTTATCAAACACTGGGTGTGCATAAGGTTTCAAGATCCTTTTATGGAGGTTTCCATCATCCCACTACCCATTCTTTACCATTCTTAGCTCAACAATCTTCTCACACCCTTTGATATCATATGCATGCAAGATGAACAACTCCCGTGCCCAAAAGTTATCTTGCTAATTATCCATGTTTTAGATAAATTTCGAAATTAAGAGCTAGGGTGTAGAATCTTACCTCTAGGATGAAGACCTTGTGGGTTTGCCTTCTTAATCTTCCAAGATTTGAGCAATAATTGAAGAACAATTATTGAGGAACACCTTCTCACTCTAGGGCACTCTCTCTCACTCTAAAATGTCAGATTTTTGGTCAAAAATGGTACAAATCGCCTATTGAACAAAGTTGGGTCGGGTTGTAAAAACCAAAAAATGAAGCTCCGGAACAAGGTCTGCGATCGCATAATTGATATGTGGTCCGCATATTGGCCGCATAATTTGGCCTCCAAAACTGGGAGTTACTACCTGGTCTGCTGTCACTATGCGGCTCGCATAGGCCGCAAACCTGGTCTCTAAAACTGCCCCTCCCTGCCTCACTCTGCGACCATTATGCGATCTGCAGAGTGATTCTGCGGCCGCATAGTGGGCTACAGAAATGTATTTTTCTGTCCAAATTTTTCTTTTACTCTCTAGTGTATTGTTCAACCCAAAAAGTCCAAGTCGCGGTGAGCTCAACACGTAAAAATCAATTTGGCACCACAAAATATTATTTTTCTTTGCGAAATTTTACAGGGCCTTACAAGAGACTCACCACATCATAAGTACCCAAAGAACGATCATATCTATTACTGTGCTAATCAAACCTAATACCAAGGTATCCTATTTCTCCGAGTTCCTTCCGAATTACCCTCAAGTTATCACCTCTCCTTGCCAGAACACCACGATCCTTACCCAAAGCTTTTCACATGAGATACTATCATGAAACCATATCATCCTAAAGTCCATAAGCTACTGTATTCCCTTTTAAGCACTCAAAATACCGCATCCGAGGTACCCACTTTGAAGAGACCTTATGTTAATTTAAAGTTGTTCCTTTTACCTTTCTGATACTGAAATGTTGAATCTCTAATGATATAGATATACCGCCAGTCCCAGCACCACCCAATGCAATTCTCAGATCTTAGTCTTTAAACAAATTTTCGAAATTCCTCAAACACCACACATGAACCTAGAACCCATTAGAACATTCTCGAGCGTCATCCACCCTATTCTAATATCAATGCACCGCCCAAACAAGCCGAACGATCTGAGCTCCCTCATCACACCAACACCCAAAAAGTAACCCCAACTTAATGCAACAACCAAGTAAATCCCTACTCCATGCACACTACATGAGTCATGAATAACAAACTCAAATCATTCCTTGATTTCCATATACCCATAAAGTGTAATATATCATCTATCCAGAAATCTCCTTACTCGATTCATCCTCGATCTCAACCTCTGCAAGTCATAACTGATTCACAAACATATCTCAGACGGAAATCAATACAAAAGATAACTATGCAATCTGATCGTCGCTAGCAGGCTCCACCACTTGGCTCGAAGCCATAGAACAAAACATGTGATAACCCACAATATCTTTGCTTCACGAATACCATGATCTCGTAGAGAAATTCAGCTAAATCCTTCATTAACTCATATATCACTAATCATATAATGCCTCAACTCATCCAATAAACTCACATTCATCCTCATGGAAATCAAGCCAACTTCCTCAAGCGATCCAAACTTAAATTGCAACACATATAACTCACTGATAGAAAGAAACTCTCCACATAACATCATAAGGATCACACATCTGTAGACCACGCCGCATGAGATACCCACCTGCTTAGCCTCAAATTGGTATTTCACAAAGCCCTACCATGGCCACAAGCATCATGCAATCACTTAACCTTCCCGAGTTTGAACTCATCAACAAGACATGGGAATCGACTTCGTTCCACAAATAAACGACATGAAAGTTCCCTCAACACGATCATAACTCGAGACTGTATAACACATCCACGGAAATTGAGCATTCAATAGTACTTTCCACATCTCAAGAAAACTCTTCTCGCCACATCCAAACCATCTAAACGCATACCGCAATCACGTCATACTCATCACATAGCCATCCAACCATTCACCGAGCCATAAATTCCACTTATAGGGACACTACTGGACATATAAGTCCAAAACCATGTGCTCACTCAACAGAAGATACCGAGCCTAAGTTGCGGTCTAAACCTGGCCTCAAGTCCTCTAAACTGTCCCATGACCAAAATACAAAAAATGCATCTCGTACCTCATCCATAGAATAACAAGTTGTCGATGCACAGCTGATACCGAGCGCTCACATACGCATGCGAGTGAGTGAAAGGAATTAAAAGAGGTACGCTTCAAGCTGAATCAATGCCACACGATAAGGAATGAAAGATGGGAAGTTTATCCTAAATGCCTTGTAGCCTCTCTGTCACGCCCCAAAACCGAGGAGCGCGACCGGCGCTCAACTGAATGAACCCGACCTAGCAAGCCTGTTAGATTTCATTCTACCCCAACTCATCCACGAACGGAGATAATACATATTTTCATTAATTAGACAAAAAGGTATTCATGTCTACAATACTAATTCATTACCAATAGTTTCATCATTTTTAAAGTCTCAAATGGACAAATAATACCACAACATAACATATTTTGACTTTCCCAGCACCAATACACAACACACGCTATGTCTACGGAGCCTCTATTGATAAAGAAGAGTACAATTATAATGCTGGCAACAAGGCCCCGGCTATACCTCAAATAAAATACACAAGGTACAAAAGACTCATGACCCCGGGATGAAATGGGGCTCACCAAGTCGGATGGGAAGAAGGTGTACTGCTATCACTAATCAATATCTCCTGCTGTGGAATCACCTGCATCCATTTAAAGATGTAGCGCCCTCGGCATAAGGGACGTTAGTACTATCGAATAGCACTAGTATGTATAACTAAACACCCTCTCAATAGAATGACAAATAATACAAACAAGATTATCATAATGTTAATGGAAGCTTTAATCAATATCAAACCTCAATTTAGGATCAAGACAGAATTTTAATTAATTTCCATCTCACATTGGGAGATTTTTAGTATTGATATACCATCGTCCACAATACCATTATTCACAATACCAGTACCACCGTACTCTCAGCACGGAGTTCGATCACGACTCGATCGGCTAGGCTATCTCATTAGAGACATAAAAAAACAATTACTCTTAATATCAATACCACCGTCTTTAACACGGAGTCCGATCACGACCCGATCAGCTAGGCTATCCATTAGGGACATCGACTACAATCACTATTTCAATTATACTTTCCAGCACAATCACCATCATGTGTGCGGCATGGTGTCTGATCACGACCCGACCAGCTAGGCTGTCTTATTCGAGACATCAACCTTTTTATATCAATCATCGCATTTCATATTACTTTCATATCGTTTCATTTCATTGGCACTAATGGCCATAATTATAAGATCATTCTTGGCACGTTGGTCATATTTAGTATTTCTTGCTCACCTGTTCACTTTCTAACATCAACATCATCATCAATAGCAACAACAACAACAACAACAACAATTCAAATCAAGGCAAGTAGTACACATATGAGCAATTAAGAGTCTAAGGCACATAGATATTCTTCACAAAATTCGGCATAATAGCCTTCGTCTGAATTTAACTTGAAGTCGAACATTTCTAATGCACAGCCCATATTTTTAACACATCCTCAATTGATAACACAACATAAATAAATCATTTGGAATACTTGTTGACTATATATCTTTCAACCCAATCTTACTCGGAATAGCCAATTTTATAATGAGCCACTCGGGACTTATATAATTCACATGAATATCGTGGGATCCAATTCTAAGAGAAGTGTTTAGCCAACATATCTCAATTGAGCTTCCTTAAACTCTAAAATATTCCGGAATTCTTAGCAACTTCAATATATTGTAGAAATATAACAAAATGGATCAAAATTAGGAAGATGATTATGGTTCTAGCTCATTTGAGCGTTTTATCAAACACTAGGTGTGCATTAAGGTTTCAAGGTCCTTTTATGGAGTATTCCATCATCTTACAACCCAATATTTACCATTTTTAGCTCAACAATCTTCCTACACCCTTTGATAACACATGCATGTAAAATAAACAACTCTCATGCCCAAATATTATCTTGCTAATTACCCACTTCTAGACAAAATTCGAAATTGAGGGTTAGGGTGTAGAAACTTACCTCTAGGATGAAGACCTAGTGAGTTTCCCTTCTTGATCTTCCAAAACTTGAGCAAGAATTGAAGAACAATTTGTTGATTAACACCTCCTCACTCTAGGGTACTCTCTCTCACCCTAAAATTTCATAAATGAGCTCAAAATGGTCTATGGGGTGTGTTTTAACGGAATTGGGTCGGGTTTAAAAACCCCAAAGATGAAGCCCCGGAACAGGTTATGCGATCGCATAATCAATATGCAGACCGCATATCGGTCGCATAATTGGTGACCAAAACGAGCAAAAATCTGTCTGTGTCTGCGGTCACTATGCGGTCCGAATAACTATTCTGCGGTAGCATAATAACCACATAACAGTTCTCAACACGTAAAACTAATTCAGCACCATGCAACATTATTTTCTTTAAAACAAATTACGGGGCCTTACATTATCCCCCACTTAGTATCATTCGTCCTCTAATGAGGGTAAATATCTCTTATTAGCATCTTATGCAACTCAGTTTTCATACCACGCACTAGCAGCCCCAAATTTGACTAACTCCCTAAATTTCCAAAACTTTCGCTAGAGTTTCCTTTGTAACTATGCCTATCCACCTGTCAGAGAGCCCCAGAAACACATCCTTAAAACATATACATAATCCAACTACGTAACATAACACAAAACAACATGAATTGTGGCCTCACAAGCAATTATATTACCAGAACGGACCACCCTTAACACCAAATGTACAAGTCATACATAATTCATAGAAAATATCTCTTAGCATTTTCATAAGGCACAACTCATAATTACATGGTTATTCAAATAAATAAGGATATTTTTTCTTCATTTCTTCCTTGGCCTCCCAAGTAGCCTTTTCAACCTGTTGGTTTTGCCATAACACATTCACGGATGCAATTTCTTTGTTTCTCAACTTTCAGACTTGCCGATCAATAATAGAAACTGGAATCTCTTCATAAGTCAATTCTTCATTTACCTCAATAGTCTCAACCGGAACAATGACAGTCAGGTCTCCAACTACTTTCTTCAACATAGACACATGAAACACCGGGTGTACTAATGACATCTCAGGTGGTATCTCAACCTTGTACGCCACCTCACCGATCCTCTGAATGATTTTGTACGGTACGACATACCTCGGACTCAATTTCCCTTTCTTACCAAATAGCATTACCCCTTTCATGGGGGAAACGTTCAAGAATACCCAATCATCTTCTTTGAACTCCAAATCCCTACGACGAACATCTGAATAAGATTTCTGACGACTCTGAGCAGTCTTCAACCACTCCTTAATAATTTTAACTTTTCCCATGGACTGATGCACGAGGTTTGGCCCTATCAACTCTGCTTCACTAATTTCGAACCACCCAATTGGAGATCTACATCTTCTACCATATAAAACCTCGAACGGTGCCATCTTAATGCTAGTATGATAGCTACTGTTGTATGCAAATTCTATGAGTGGTAAATAATCATCCTAGCTACCTTTAAAGTCTAGAACACAAGTGTGCAACATATCCCCAAGCATTTGAATAGTCTGATTTGCCTGCCCGTCAGTCTACGGGTGAAAGGATGTACTAAGATTCACCTGAGTACCCAAACCTTGCTAAAATTTCTTCCAAACATTAGCTGTGAATTGTGCTCCCCGATCAGAAATGATGGAAACTGGGGTGCCATGCAACCTGACTATTTCTTTGATATACAATTGAGCATACTATTCCGCTGTGTCGGTAGACTTAACCGGCAAAAGGTGTGTTGATTTTGTAAGTCAATCCACAATCACCCAAATTGAGTCAAACTTGCGCGGAGTGCGTGGTAATCCTACCACAAATTCCATATTAATCATTTCCCACTTCCACATTGGAATTTCTATGTTCTGTGCCAACCCACCGGGTCGTTGGTGTTCGTCCTTCACTTGCTGATAGTTTGTACACTTCGCCACAGATTTTGCTACATTCCTCTTTATATCATTCCACCAATAGACTTCCTTAAGGTCATGATACATTTTCGTAGAACCTGGGTGCACGGAATACCTAGAAGTGTGAGCTTCAGTCATAATTCTTTCAAGGAGACCATCCACATTTGGAACACATCGTCGCCCTTGGTACCTTAGTGTACCATCATCCATGGCAAGAGAAAAGGCCATGGTCTTATATTTATGAATCCCCTCTTTTAATTGTACCAACAATGGATTGTTGTATTGCTTCTCTTTGAATTCCACAACAAGCGATGATTCGGCCCTATTTTGCACAATTACCCCTCCTTCACTAGAGTTCGTAAGGCGAACTCCAAACCTAGCAAATCGATGAACTTCCTTGGCCAATGGCCTTTGATATGCCTCCAAGTATTCTAAGCTACCTATAGATTTTTGGCTAAGAGCATCCGCCACAACATTAGCCTTCCCCATATGGTATAAAATATCAATGTCATAATCCTTGAGTAATTCAAGCCATCTTCTCTGCCTCAGATTCAATTTCTTCTATTTGAAAATATATTGAAGGCTTTTATGGTTCGTGAATATATCCACATGGATCTCATATAAATAATGATGCCAAATTTTCAATGCAAATACCATTGCCGCAAGTTCTAAATCATGTGTTGGATAGTTATTTTCTTGATTCTTGAGTTGCCTAGAAGCATGAGTTATCACCTTCCCATGTTGCATTAATACACACCCAAGCCCGATTCTTGAAGCATCATAATATACCACAAATCCGTCTATACCCTCTGGTAGAGTCAATACAGGTGTCGTAGTCAATCTTGCTTTCAACTCCTGGAAACTCTTTTCACAAGCATCTGACCATTGGAACTTAGTTATCTTCTACATCAATTTAGTCAATGGAAAGGCAAGAGTAGAAAACCCCTCCACAAACTTACTGTAATATCTAGATAAGCCTAAGAAACTACAAATCTCTGTTGGAGTTGTAGGCCTCGGCCAATTTTTCACAGCTGAAATTTTCTGAGAATCAACCTTAATCCCTTCACTAGATACTACATGACCCAATAATATGACCGATTCAAGCCAAAATTCACACTTTGAAAACTTTGCATATAACTGGTGCTGATGTAGGGTTTGCAAAACTGCCCTAAGATGATCAGCATGGTCTTCTCGACTTCGTGAATATACAAGAATATCGTCAATAAACACTATCACAAAAGAGTCTAGGAATGGCTTAAAACTCGATTCATAAGATCCATGAAATATACTGGGGAGTTTATTATCCCAAAAGACATCACCAAAAATTCAAAGAGCCTATATCGGGTTCTAAAAGTTATTTTCGGAATATCCCGCTCCCTGATCTTCAATTGGTGATACCTGGATCTTAAATCAATCTTGGAGAAGTATCTGGCACCTTGCAATTGATCAAGCAAGTCATATATCCTTGGTCGTGGGTACTTATTCTTGATTGTGACCTTATTAAGATGCCGATAATCAATACACATTCTCAATGACCCATCTTTCTTTCTTACAAAAAGGACCGGTGCGCCCCAAGGATACAAACTTGGCCGGATAAAACCCTTTTCTAACAAATCTCTCAATTGTTTCTTTAGCTCATTCAATTCTGTCACTGCCATTCTGTAGGGTGGAATAGATATAGGATGCGTCTCTAGCATCACATCAATCCCAAAATCAATCTCCCTGTCTGGTGGGATCCCACGGAGTTCATCCAAAAAGACTCCTGGAAATTCATTCACAACAGGCACGGACTCAAGCATAGGTGCCTTAGTATAGGTGTCTGTAACTCGGACCAATAGTAAATACACCCCTTGTTGATCATTTTCGTGTCCTTAAGGTAAGAAATAAACCTACCCTTCAGCACTACATCATCAACCTTCCACTCAAAAACTAGCTCGTTTGGAAATTCGAACCTAACAGTCCTGGTTCGGCAATCAAGCTTGGCAAAACAAGAATAAAGCCAATCCATCCCCATTATCACATCACAATTGACCATTCTCAATTCAATAAGATCGTCCACGGTGTCCCGACTACGCAATGTGACAACACATTCCCTATAAACCTGCGCGGCCAAAATAGACTCACTAATCAGAGTAGATACAGAGAACGGCTCATAAAGTTCTTCTAGTTCTATCCCAAATTCCATAGCAGCATAAGGTGTGACATATGACAAAGTGAAACCGGAATCAATAAGAGCATATACATCATGAGATTGGACAGTCAATATACCTGTGACAACATCTGGAGAAGCCTCTAAATTCTGGCGACCCCTCATGGCATAGAAATGGCGGGATCCTCTCGAACTCTGTACTCCACCCCTAGTTGCACCACGCCCTGCGGCTGTTGGAGTGCCTCGAGCTGGAGGAGGTGCTGCGGATGTAGTAGCTGCAGAACTGGTTGGATGTGCCATGCCCCTACCCGCACCCTGGCAGGATGAACGACAATCCCTCTGAATGTGGCCCCTCAATCCCCATCCGTAGCATATTGGTAAGTCCATGTAGCATATACCTAGGTGCATATTTCCACACCTAGGACATGGGGGTCTCCTCTTCTGCCGAAATCTACCACCATGATCACCTTGCTGATATGAGCCCTTGTTGCCCTGATTAGGCCTGAAACGGCTCCACTGCTGACTGGGCCCTGATGGCAGTGCACTAGTCGAAGACTAAGCAAAGAACTGGAATGGCCCTAACGACCCTCCCCTGAATGTTGACCTGCCACCACCAGAAGAACCACCAAAGTTGCCCACAGACCGGGCCTTATTACTACCCTCTCACTCCATTCTGTTACTTAATTTGCGGGTCTCTATGGCTTGAGCGAATGCCACCATCTTTCCATAGTTCATATCAGAATTCAAGGCAATTGTAGCAGCCTCATTAATTACCAAAGGACTAAGTCCGTGCACAAAGCGGCGCACTCTAGCCTCCATAGTGGGCAACATGTAAATAGCATACTTAGACATGTATGGACGTCATAATACCAATCTGCAAGACTCTACTAGACACTTGCTTATGACTCATAGAATCTATGAACCTAGAGTTCTGATACCAATTTATCACGACCCAAAATCCAACCTGTCGTGATGGCACCTAACCCAACCCACTAGGTAAGCCAAATAACAATAAAACACAATATAGTGATAATGATAAGAGTCAAAAATAAAATAACTGAATTTTACACAACTCCCCAAAAACTAGTAGTACAAGTCATAAGCTACTAAGACTTAGATTTTATAAAAACTGAACTGAAATAATTACAACATATGTTTGGATTGTACATGAAAAGCATTGAAATATAAAGCTACCAAGGACAAGTGATAGCCATAACTGGACCGCAGGTACATTTTCAATGTCAGCCCTCGCCATGCACAAAAGCATCAACACTAAGATCTGCACGAAAGGTACAGAAGTGTAGTACGAGTACAACCGACCCCATGTGTGAGCACCTAATTTTAGGTGTGACACCATGTACTCAATAAGTAACTTAACTAACCTCGGCGAGGTACAAGAACAAGAACTATAAATGATACTCACCAATGCCTGTACAGTTCATAACTGCTTTGACGCTCAGTATTTGTCTCCACACAGTCCATTATAAATATCATTAATTATGTATGTACATTCATTATGGAATTAATGATGCAAAATAACACATTAACCTTTATGTGCAGAAATACTCCTTAAACAATGGAAAGGAAGAATTGAAGAATCAAGACAAAAAAAAGAAGGAGTAGCGAAAAATACAAATGCAAAATCAATGAGGGATTTGGTAGAAGATCAAGGAGGATTTTATAGGAAGGACCTTAATCAAAGTAAATCAAACGCACGAACCTATACACCGTAGATTCCTCCATCTAAGGATGTCAATCGAAGGCGGAATCAAGGGATTTGATTTGATACTTCAAATAAAGGGAATATCTGCTCAATAAAGAAAAAATACAATCAAGACCATAAGTCAAGGCAAATTAACAGAAGCAATATCCTATTATTGCAAAGAATCAATCTATTATTCCTCCTAAGATTAACTCCCTTGAGTTTGCAACCTCTCAAGATTTACAAGACAAGAAGACCTCACAGAGTATAAATACTCATTGTACCAGCTTGGAACGGACATACTTTGATCGAACAACTATCAATCTTTTTGTTCTACTCCAAACAAATATTATAGTGTACTCTAGATCTACTATGTAACTAGGGAAAGAAGAAAGATACAAAAATCACTGGTGAGGCATTGTATCAAGAAGCGAGACGTAACATAGTGACTAAGTTATTAGTGTAAAACTACATCAACTATCTTGTATCGAGAAACTTTAAATACTGAAAGAGAACACCCTTGCAACCCAAGGGGACTGGACGTAGGATTCACATTGAATCCGAACCAGTATAAAAATCCTGGTGTCTTTAATTCCTATATTTTTACTTTTTTTTTATTTATATTTTGTTCTTACTTCAGTCGACTTATTGGTAAACTAGTCAACTACTTAGAATACAAAAAGAAAAATCGATAATTCATCGTCCCTCTTGTACTTTCAATATATATATATATATATTATAAGTGCGAAGACCTTTAGGTAAAGTTGCTAAAATATCCTTCAAAAGTTAGATGACCAAATTACCCTCTAAATTTAAACACCCTCTTCCTTGCTTAAAAAATTGAAGAATAATATGAAGAGTTATTTGCATTTAACTCAGTAAAAGACCACGTTCAATCTACTAAAATCTAATACAAACATAAATATAACGGGAACGAAGGGGCGGAAGTTAGGGAAGAAAAGAAGAGAAAACCCCAGATTCTGTGGATTAGCTTGTGCAGGACATAATTTTACTCTCAACCTCTTTTTGATGGTTGAAGTCTCATGCTGCAAATTTATTGTGTAAACGTTCTTTTATTGTTTTCATTTTTTAAGGAGACTTTTCAAATGTATTCTTACTTTATTTTTCTGTCAGTTATGACATTAACTCTTAAAAAAGCAAATTTGGTGGATCAATACATATTTTTTTCATCTTAAATTATATGGTATTTCAATTCTTCAGGTGAGAAAAATAAAGAGGGCGAGTGAGGTATGACTTTATTGTTGACAACCAAATCTTTTGTGTTTTTATTTTTATTTTTATTTTTGCAATTTGTACTATAGATATCACAAGGTAAAATTTTCAATGGATTTTGATAAAATCCAATTACACTCGAATGTGGAGTGACTGTTAAGTCCAAAATTAGGAAGAAAGAATAAAAATTAGAGGAAGTCGGTACTGGAATCTTCATGTTAACAAAAGAGTGCTAGAATTATTATTTGTCATTAGTAAGGGAGTTATTGTTCTGACATGTATTACATAAATTTACTATCTTAGTGAAATATGCTGAAATTAGTAGATGATCGAGCGGAATCTGCCAATAAGAGGAAAATAAACTAGAACTAAGGATTATTTAAAAAAGGCAAAATACATAAAATACCACCCAGTGTTTTAAAAGGCATTTCTGAGACTCGCCTGGGATTCGCCCGGGGCTCGCCCTTGGGCGGGGCACTTGCAAAATGCCCTGGGGCTCATGTATGGGGCTTAGTTCTGTGATGCTTACGCACCAAGCACCCGACCGTGTGCCCTAAACATGCCTAAAGCCCAATACCTGGGGCTCGCCTAACAATTTTAACGCAAATCACATGTCGAATTTCCTAATTAATATCATTGACCTTCAAAATTCTTTAACAAATTAATGATAAAATTTCTATTAATCGATAGAAATATGAAGATTGAGCATAACTCTAATAATGAGACATAGTATTGCGAATTTATATCTTCACTTGTTATTGGTCGCGTCTTAGTTCATTTGTCCCTCCTTGTTATACACTTTTATTAACTTGATATCTTAAATTAATTTGTATTTATTCATGAATGAGTAATAATTTAATAAGCGTACTAATAACAACAACAACAACAACAATAACAACCCAGTATAATCCCAGTAATGGGGTCTGGGGAGGGTAGTGTGTACGCAGACCTTACCCCTACCATGAGGTAAAGAGGTTGTTTCCAATAGACCATCGGCATCCTTCCCTCCAAGAACTCCCCACCTCGCTCTTGGGGTGACTCGAACTCATAACCTTATAAGCGTACTAATAAGATTTTATTAATTATTTACTTTTAGGAAGGTAAAATGTGGAGTTTGATCATTTTTATAAAGAAATTGTAAGTTTTTAATTATTTGAAAGTTAAAGACGTTATACGTGATTTGTATGCATTAGTTATACTTAAGAATCATGCTAGATATTATTTTTCTATGAGTTCCTTTAATTTTCTTTTAATTTTTAACTTTTAATTTATTTTTTTGTGTTATTATGTTATTTTATTAATTTATAAATTAAAAATTTTTAAAGATCCATGGGGCTTACGCCCCACCTCAAGCCCCCGCCTTTTAAAACATTGCCTGTAAGTAGCGTATAATAGATTATTTAACTAGTTTTTTGTGGGGATGAAGAGCGCATTTTATAAAATATTAAAAGTTAAATACCTATGGAGCTTATGCCCCGTGCCTCGGGGTTTACGCCTCGTTGAGGCATATGTAAAATACCTCGCCTTACGCCCCACGCCTTTTAAAACACTTATACCACCTGATCTTGTAGTCAAATCCCTCTTACACGCATGTTGACCACAGGAATAACTTTGCATGCCCAACCTTTCAAAAGTGTGTCTATGACACACCTCTTTTGACCCATGACAAGCGCATGTTTCACACCGAAAGTAGGCAAGTGAATAATTAAAAAAATATGTTTGAAGCCTCATTTTAGCGCCGCGTAGTTTTCTTTTCTCCATTTTTTTCTATCATCATCTTCATTTCCAAGAACATAAATAAACAAGGAACAGCAATGGTGAAGAAATCACCAAAGAAGAAACCGAAGAAAACCCAACAATGATTAAGAAACCTTACATCTCGATTTCTTGACTCGCAAATCCAAGTCATTATGCTTCGGGTTAGTGAAAATTGATTCAAAATCAACCTCAAAAAGTCACCGATTCTAGGTGAAACTATAATTTTTTAGTAATTGTCTGTCTGGTTTTCTCGGGCATCGGAGGAATTGCCATCTCTGGGATTTTGTGATTAAAAGAAGTTAGAGTTTGAAATCCATCATCAAAGCTTGTTTGAATGATTGTTTCTGTTTGTTTTTTTTTTCAGTGTTTTCACAAATTTTGGGTTTAGTTATCTTTTATCATCTTTTTCTGATCAATTTTTAGTCAAGCTTTCACCGTTCTTGTCGCTTCTCCGGTGATGGAAATTAGTTTTATGGCCATCGATGGATCTGGAGAATTATTGGGAAGATAATGGGGACAGAGGGTGGGCTGGAGAGGGAAGTCAGCATGCAAGTAATGCTGGAGGAGGAGCCAACGTGGAGGGGGGGATTGGGGAAGATGATAAACCCAGGGGTGGGGGTATAGGGGAAGACGCATAGCAAAAAAAAATTTAATGTTGCAAATTGGGTTTTGTTTTAAGTGTATATATTTTTTTTTAGTTACTACACGTGTCATACTTGGATTGGCACGTGTAATTCAAATTCTATAAGAAGAAGTGGTCAAGCACCGAAGAGGTGTGTCATCGACATACTTTTGAAAGGTTGAATGTGCAAAGTTATTCTTGTGATCAACACGTCCGTAATAGGAATTTGACTACTAGGTCATGTGGCATTTTATGTATTTTGCCTTTGAAAAAAATAACTTTATACATCTCCGTGCAACTAATAATTCAAACAAATGCTCTTGAAATGTGCATATCGTTAAATATTTGTTTTTGATGTGAAATTTTTAATAGTGATGATATAGAATCACGTGCAAAGTATGGTAAGTTCGGTCATTTTGTGCATTCAGCTAGATGTTATGTGAATTATGTGATCAGGGGATTCTTTTCTCCATGAAAATTGAAATAACCACTTAAAAATAAACATAGTTTTTGTAATAGCATTTGGAAATGAAAACGTTCTTCAATAGCAGCCCTTCCTGCGCAAAAAAAGAAAAAATGCCCAAATAGCTTATGGCAAATCAAACATTAAATACGTCGCACTCCCACTTCTTTGGACCTGTTTTAACTACGAAATTTGTGATTCTTCATTGCAAAAGATTCTAACACAAAGAATAAACCATTTGTTCTATTCTCTCCATTTCTTTTACTTTCCTATACTTGTATAGCGTGCAATATGATATGACGTGTGGCTGACTAAAAGGAGACACGTGGAATCCAAGATGGAATGGCTGAGGATCAAACGTAATAACTGCGCTTGTCACCGAAACGGATAACGTTCATAAAAGTGTATTTAATGCTCTGTGCCCCGTAGAATTTACTAAGAAATATTCTACAGCATTAAGAACGATGGTCTGTTACAAAGAATTTGGCATTTATGCTCAATGTTACATCTTCATCAATGACCCTCATAATTGACATTAAAGGAAGGCACGATCCTAGGACCTTCTTCCCTAGACATAGCTATAAATAGTGATATCAGTTATCATTGTAAAGGACACAAAATTTCTCGCAAAAACATATATTATATTCTATACAAAGCTTTATACAATTGCACTCTCTTACTTTTTGATCCCATCATTGTTGTGTTCGGAAGATGTGTTCACGGAATCACTATCTTATCTATTTTATCTATATTCGAAGGCTAAGTACTGCATATTTCTTCGATTATTATATTATTTCAGGATTAAATTAGTTCACTTGTCTATAAATCACGTATAAATTCAACTGAACAATTCTACGGGTAAACAGTTTGGCGCCCACCGTGGGGCCTAGATAGTCGTGCAATTAAATTGATCCTTGCCTCTTTTATTAACGTGTTTAGACTATTTTTGTCTTAGAAAAAATCGCAAAAAATGGCAGATAACACTTTAACGATGCACACAACCCCGAAATTTGAGGGGATCAACCTCATTTCAAGGACTCAATCAGTGACACCCACAATGAGGGAAATGACTCCACGTCGGTGCATAACAGACGGTACCCTCGACATCTTCGGGAAAGAAGTCTCAATGATGTTGACGAGGAGCAAGTAGCGGATGCTGTGAGGATCCTGCAAGAGTAACAAGCAATCATTCTAGGCCATCTCGCGCGGCACGATCAGGTTATGACGGAACTAAAGCAGGCACTATCAGGTGCTTTGAATAATGCGAACAGGCGCGATCTGATTCCTTCTGTTGTTCTCACAGACCAAACAACACAGAGAATCGATAACAACACTCCCAGGGGTGAAGTCGGCTCCGGTGGGGCTGGGGGGAGCATATCATGTCTTAACAATGAGAACGATTCATTTAAAGATAAGCTTTTACGATTCATGAGGAAAGTAAATGCTCGCATGGATCAAATCTCGGGCACACCACTAGTATTGAAAGGCCCGAACTCGAAAAAGTATATTCAATTACCGTACAAGCCAAGTGCGGCACCAGTACTAATCCCCAAGCATTTCAAAATGCCTAAAGTTCCAAAGTATGATGGAACTTCAGACCCACAGGAACATATTACCACCTACACAACGACGTTGAAACAAAATGATCTAGCTCCTCACGAAATTGAATCTGTGTTGCTGAAAAAATTTGGTGAAACCCTCACGAGGGGAGCCCTAACGTGGTATTCATTACTGCTCGAGCATTCCATAGATTTCTATGAGATGCTCACGGATTCTTTCATTAAAGCTCACGGCAGGGCCAGAAAGGTGCATGCTTGAAAGGCCGACATATTCAGAATCGCACAAGGAGAATCGGAATTGTTATGAGGGTTTGTCACCATTCCAGAAAGAAATAATATTGCTCTCGGTCATCCCGGATGAATGGACAGCTGAAGCATTCACCAAAAGATTGAATCCGAGAAGTTCAGATGCTTCTCGTAAGCTAAAGGAGAGCCTGCTTGAGTGTCAAGCAACAACCTGGGCAGATGTTCATAACCGATATGAGTCAAAGATAATAATTTAAGATGACCGGGTCAGTTTTACATCATCGGCCAAAGGACGAGAGAAGAACAGAGAAAAATCAAAGGATGAATACGACGCGGATAGGCGGACTACGAGGGGTGAGTTTTTGCCCTACGAGCGTACCGAAGGTCGTGGCAGAAATTGTTGAGCAGCAAACAAGTTCACCATTGACGAAGGGACTGACCGCGGTCGAAATAATAGATCACTTCAACATAAACAAACGTCGGGGTCTCAAGATCTTTCTTACCCCAGATTATCAGAATATAACTTCAATGTCAATGTAGTGGAGCTAGTGTCAACCATGAGAAACATTAAAGAAGAATGATTCCCGAGACCTATGAGGACCAATTCCAGCTAGAGGGATCCCAATTTATAATGTGAATACCACGGGACGAACGGTCACCGGACAGGGGACTACCGACATCTTCGGGAGGAGGTGGAAACGCTATTAAGGAATGGTCATCTCCGAGAATTCTTGAGTGATCGATCTAAGAACAATTACGGTCGCAACAATGCAGAATCTTCGAAAGCAGGTGAAGAAGCCCCACGTTAGATGATCAACATGATCTTTGGGAGGAATGAAATTAATGGAATCACCTTTTCGGTGGCAAAGAAGACTAAAATATTAATAACTCACAACAAAAGCCTCCGAGAGGATGATATCACTTTCACAGAGGAAGACGTGGATGGATTGCTTTTACCACACAACGACGCACTGGTAATCTCTTTAAATATTTTAGATTTTAAAATTAAGCGTGTTCAAGTGGATCTAGGAAGTTCGGCTAATATCATACAATAGAGAGTATTGGAACAAGCTAAACTCACTGAAAGCATTATTCTGGTGACAAAACTCCTCGCTGGATTCAACATTGCGAGCGTGACAACCCAGGGAGAGATCTTGCTGCTCATGAATGCTAAAGAAGTAATGAAAACAACTCTCTTCGAAGTAGTGGATGGTGATATGGGATATAACATTATCTTAGGGAGGTCATGGTTATACGAGATGAAAGTTGTACCTTCGACGTATCACCAATTGCTGAAGTTTCCGATGCCCGAAGGAATCAAGCAGATAAGAGGTGACCAACCAGCAGCGGGAGAGATGAATGCAATCTCAGTTTCCAGTAGCAAAGGGAAGGAGCGCACGGCATAGCAATTACAGGAACTGGTGCCTACTCCTGAGTTAGAAGAGGTTATTCCAGGGGTAGAATCGTCAGAATAATATCAGGTGCCGAGATATTTCCATGTTTCTAAAGAAATGGACGCAACGAAATCCACGGCAGAGGAACTAGAGCAAGTGGAATTGTTTGAAGAATTCTTAGAAAGAAAGTTTCACTTGGGGACAGGACTGCATCCCGAGCTCAAGTCTAGTTTTATTGAATTCCTTAAAATTAACGTTGATTGTTTTGCATGGTCGCACGAGGATATGGAAGGTATCCCGACAGAAATAGCCATGTAAAAGCTGAGTTTGGATCCCAACGTACCACCGGTACGGCAGAAGAAGTGCCCTATTATAGAGTCCAGGAATAAATTCGTCAAAGAAAAGGTAACCCGCTTGCTTAAAATGAGTTCGGTCAGAGAGGTAAGATATCCAGACTGGTTAGCCGACGTAGTAGTAGTTCCTAAGAAAAACAATAAATTTTGTATGTGTGCAAACTATAAATACCTTAATAAGGTGTGCCCGAAAAATTCGTTTCCACTACCAAATATCGATCAAATGATTGATGCCACGACCGGGCATGAACTGATGAGTTTCCTTGATGCTTATTCTAGGTACAACCAAATTAAGATGAACCCGGAAGATCAGGAAAAGACTTCATTTATAACAAATTTTGGTACATATTATTACAATGTAATGCATTTTGGGTTGAAAAATGTCAGAGCCACTTATCAACGGCTCGTAAATAAGATGTTTGAAAAGCAAATAGGAAAAATCATGGAAGTTTATATAGACGATGTGCTCGTTAAGTATTTGAATGCAGGTGACCACCTTAAGAATTTACAAGAAACATTCGATATCCTGAGGAAGCATAACATGAAACTTAACCCCGAGAAGTGCGCACTCTAGGTCAGCTACAGTAAGTTCCTGGGGTTTCTGGTCTCACAAAGGGGAATTGATGTAAACCCCGACAAAATCAAGGCCATAGACGATATCCCTAATCAATTAACAAACATGAAGGAAGTCCAAAGACTCACAGGAAGGTTAGCATCTTTGAGCAGGTTCATTTTCCGATCGTCAGAAGCATGTCATCGCTTCTTTACATTGCTCAAAAAGAAGAACAATTTCGAATGGACATTGGAGTGCCAGCAAGCTTTGAGGGACCTAAAGAAGTACTTATCAAATACTCCATTGCTCTCGAAACCGAAAGAAGGCGAAACATTGCTAGTAGGGGTGTTCATAAAAACCCGAAAAACTGAACCAAACCGACTAAAACAATCGATACTTTTTAGGTCTGGTTTGGTTTTAGTTTTAAATTTTAAAACCCGATCAAATTTGGTTTGGTTTTGGTTTTAATAAAAAAAATAGCCGAACTAAACTGATTTTAAAAGTAGTTATATAAATTTATTATTACACCTATATATATGTATATTTTTATATAAAGTTTCTAAAATTTTATGGTACATATTAGTCATTTGTATTTTTAGTCTAGTTCTTTGCTATTATAATAATCTAATTCTTTGCCTTCTAGTTTGATTGGTAGTTTTCTTTTGCTAAGTACAAGAATTTATTTCATGTTAAAAATAATCGATTTTTAATTGAGTACTTAAATTATTCATCACTATTGGAGTCACTTATCATCAATATATCTTGGTAAATGATAGATTTCTCAAAGAGCAATTAGTTTGATAGTGTTACGTTGAAAATGTAGTCGCCGGAATATGCGTTTGGTAGTGTATATCTCATATTTAAGAAAAATCCGATAAATAACCGACAAAAATCGAATCGATAAAAAGCCGACTTAATTGGTTTGGTTAGGTTCGAATATTTGAAAAACCGACTTACTTGGTTTTGTTTCTTTTTAGGGAAACCGAACCATGAACACCCCTAATTTCTAGTCTACCTCGCGATTTCAGAAATTGCGGTAAGTGTGGTTTTAGTTTGGGAGGATGAAGGTATGTAGTTTCCTATTTATTACGTTAGCAAAATTTTAACGGGAGCAGAAACTCGCTACCCACATTTGGAAAAACTAGCCTTAGCTCTCGTAGTCGCCGCTCAAAGGTTGAGGCCCTATTTCCAATTCCACCCAATAGCTATGGTGACTACTTTCCCTTTGCGGAACATCCTTCATAAACCCGAACTCTCTGGCAGATTGGCCAAATGGGCCATCGAAATGAGTGAATTCGACATAGAATATAAACTGAGGACTGCAATTAAGTCACAAGACTTGGCTGACTTCGTGGCCAATTTTAGTCCAGGACTGCTGCCTCTAGCAACCAAGGAGGCAGTAATGGTGTCAAAATCAGCATCAGGGGTTTGGACCTTATTTTCAAACGGAGTCTCGAACGTAAAAGGGTTCGGGCTCGAAATAGTTTTAATCACGCCTTCGGGGGAAACCTTAAGGCAAGCCATCAGCACGATCCCTTTAACTAACAATAAAGGAGAGTATGAAGCTCTGATTGTAGGGATCGAATTGTCCTAGGGACTTGATTCCGCGGTTATAGAAATCAAATGTGACTCACAGCTGGTGGTAATTCAGGTTTACAGGATCTTTGATACCAAAAAAGAACGTATGCAATAATACATGGTAAAGGTCTAGGCTCTTTTAGCATGATTATGTGAGTGGTCAATAACTCATATCCCGAGAGAGGATAATGTAGAAACGGATGCATTAGCAAACTTAGGTTCATCGACGAAAATAAAAGGACCGGAGTCCGAAACGGTGGTACAATAGATGAGATCAGTCCTTGATACAGACGGTTACTATAAGGTGAATTCGGCTAGTTTGGTCTGGGACTGGAGGAACGAAATAATCAACTACCTCGAGCATGGAAAGTTGCCCAACGATCCCAAAACATCACGGGCGTTAAGCACCAAAGCTGCATATTATAGCTTAGGAAAGGCCAATTGTATAGGAAATCTTTCCAAGGCCTGCTAGCCCGGTGTTTAGGAGTGTTAGAAGCTGACTATGTCATGAGAGAAATCCACGAAGGGATATGCGGCAATCACTCAGGCGCAGAGTCTTTGGTGCTGAAATTAGTACGGGCAGGATATTACTGGCCTCGCATGGAATAAGACGCCAAATATTTCATACGAAAATGTGATAAGTGCCAATGCTATGCATCACTAGTACATCAACCGGAAGAACTTTTACATTCGGTTTTGTCCCCATGGCCATTCATGAAATGAGGGATGGACATCGTCGGACTGCTTCCACCAGATCCCGGAAAGGTAAGGCTTCTTTTAATTTTGACTGATTATTTTTCTAAATAGGTGGAAGTAGGTTCTTATCAGAAAATCGGAGAACGCGAAGTGGTCGATTTCCTGTGGGAAAATATAATTTGTAGGTTCGGAATACTAAAAGAGATAACATGCGAGAATGGGCCACAATTTATCGGTGCAAAAGTAACAAAGTTCTTCGAAGACCTAAAAATAAAGAGAATCACATCCTCACCTTATTATCCGAGTGCAAACGGTCAAGCGGAGTCAACAAACAAAATGATCATTCAAAACCTCAAGAAAAGGTTGGAAGCAGTAAAAGGCAAATGGCCCGAAGAGTTGCCCAGAGTCCGATGGGCCTACCGAACAATGGCCAAATCAAGTACAAGAGAAACTCCTTTTTCCCTCGTGTACGGTGCTGAAGCCCTAATCCCGGTTGAAGTGGGCGAACCCACTTTGAGATATTCTNCATGATTCAGCACAACGTTTATCGATTAACGAGGTAATCATGGGCATGAATTTTAACCACCAAAATTTTACTTATACGCAACTTTCTTTTCCTTTACGTTTCACAATTGTTCGAGCTTCTGATTTGTATTCTTGTTTTCCATCCGTTTTCTAGTTTTCTTCAAACACAAACTCTTTACCTTCTTCTTTACCAATGGCTTCTTCCTTTAAACGTGTTCGTTCTACAAAGAATAAGAACAAAACCGAGGATTCCGTTCTTCCTACAATGGGTTCCATCATCCCAAGAAGGCTTCAATTTATCGGTACAAAAGTTACAAAGTTCCTCGAAGACTTGAAGATGAAGAGAATCACATCTTCACCTTATCATCCGAGCGCAAACGGTCAAGCGGAGTCGACAAACATAGTGATCATTCAAAACCTCAAGAAAAAGTTGAAAGCAGCAAAAGGCAAATGGCCCGAAGAGTTGCCCGGAGTTCTACGGGCCTTCCGAACAACGGCCAAATCAAGTACAAGAGAAACTCCTTTTTCCCTCGTGTACGGTGCTGAAGCCCTAATCCCGGTTGAAGTGGGCGAACCCACTTTGAGATATTCTCAGACAAACGAAGAATCAAACGACGAAGTAATGCTAATCAACTTGGAATTTCTCGAGGGACGGAGGGACTTGGCGCATGTAAGAATGGCAACTCAAAACTAGAGGATGGAGTGATATTACAATTAGAGAGCCAACTTACGTTGTTTCAAAGTAGGAGACTTGGTTCTAAGAAAAGTAACACAAAATTTCCGGGAGCTCAACACGGGAAAGCTAGGTCCAACGTGGGAAGGCCCTTACCGGATTTCAGCTGTCATTGGAAAAGGTTCATACAAGTTGGAGAACCAGAATGGAGACTAGTTGCCCAGCAACTGGAACGTGGCACACCTCAAAAGATAGTATTTCTGATGAATAACACTCAAACCAAAAGTATGTGCTGCACTCTTTTTTCCTTAGTTCAGTTTTTGTCCCGATTGGGTTTTTCTGGCAAGGTTTCTAATGAGGCAGCGACGGAAATCTTACTACTAAGACAGCACTAATAAGACATTTGATAGCAAGGCAAACAAACAAGCTTCCACTCGGGGGCGATTAGGTAATCTTTGGTTCGATAGCAAATTCCCACTGGGAAGTTAAGTTTGATACCGAACAGAGGATACACGACCGTTCACGGGCAAAAACCGCCAGAGGACTGTTAGGTATTCTTTCGCTCGATAGCATGGATTCCTAAGGGGAAACAAGATATGTTACCAAGTGAAGGATTACCTAGCAATTCATTGGTGGGACCTTCGAAGATACAAGACTTCCAGTGTTCTAATTCGCATTCTTCGCATTCAAACACTAGGGGGAATGATATGAGGATACGGCAACAATGACTGCCACATCAACCGGGAACAAAAATCCAGAAACAAAATGCATCATCGTGACCGGAGACTGCGCAGCCAGCCCCGTAGAAACAACTTGTACAAAAGAGCCACAAGTAATGGCAATTTTTTTTCTGCATAGAAAAATGCTTATGTAATTTCTGAAAATAAAAGGAATAAATGAAATCCTTTTAATTTTATATTGTTTCTTGTCTGAACGATGAGCTAACTTTGTAATTTGAAAGTTAAACAAGTACTTCAAATGTTAGTGTCGTAATGAACAAGAGATGTCCTCCTCAAGAGCACCGTAAACATAATAGGTCCCTCTCATATAAAAACCCTCACGTTAAAGGGTTGGTTCCATAAGAATCAATGCCCGGAATCCACAATGCCATCGTGGAAAAATACACCCGAAGCCGTATATGAAAAGGACGCAAAAGGAAAACTTGCGTAAATATTCATAAAAACCCTCACGTAAAAGGGATAATACTCGGAACCAAAATGCTTCGAAGAAAAGGCATCCGAGACTACACATAATAAAGTGCGAATTTAACAACATGCGCGGAATACTTGAGCAAATAGAAAAGTTAAAGGCTTGCATGGATATTCAAACGAAAGTAAGACTCAAATGGCACTTGAACAAAAAGAAAAAAATATATCTTTATTTACAAGAACGGGCCAAAATTTTACAAGTGCAAAATAGGAAAAGAAAAAGCTAAACTGCAGCGCCTCCAAAACGAGGAGGAAACAAAGTATCTGCATTGCCGGGAAGAATAGGTGGTTCCGCCGATGGCTCAACGCATTCCCCAGTTTGGTCTTCACCCTCATCGCCTTCCGATCCTTCTTCAGTTTTCAAAAATTCATAACCAGAATATGAAGAACCTGGAGCATCAGACTGCGCCGGGAGTCCATTTTTTGCAGCCAACTCAAGCTCTCAGGCCTTAGCAATTTCGGTATCAACATCAATAATACCAGCTTTGGCCTCTTCCAAGGTTTTCCTCCTCATGATATACATAGAATAAGTTTTTTCAACAATAAGGGAAGCCGTTCGGCGCTTAAGTTCTTCTTTTAGTTGAATAACCTCGGCAGAAAGGTTTTCCCGGGCGGACCTAGCAGATTTGAGGCTGACGTCAAGCTAGCGGATAGTTGAACTAAAGAGCCTATTATTCTCGATAGTTTTCCGGTACTTCTCTTCTAGCTGGGCATGTTTCGCCTCCACAACAGTAAGCTCTTCACTTTTGGAGTTCAGGGTTGCCTCTAAGTTAATCATTCTTTCAGCAGAGGTAGCCTCATGGTCAGTTGCAGCAAGAACGGAATTTTGGACTTCTTCCCATTTGGCCTTGGCCTCATCAAAATTAACCCTCAGCAGCCCAATTTCTTGGATGAGGGTTGCTACTTCTTGCTCGCTTTGCTGCAAACGAGCCTCCAAAATAGAGGCCTCAGTAGCTCTGGTTTCTAGTTCCGAGAGGCGGAGAACAGTCTGGTCTCGTTCCGCTAAATGTTGATCCCGTTCAGAAGTAAGTTCTTCCTTCTCACGAATCAACCTTTGAAGGCCCTCAGAGGCAAGAAAGTTGGCCTATAAAATAAGAGGAGAAAAAACATAGAATACATTAGTTCAAAAGTAGAAGAAATAACAGAGAAGAGAAGGAACGTATCGTCGCGGCATTATGCGCAACATTGTTCAACAAACACTCGCTCGAGAGTGTTTGAATCTTTTCCCAATCTTTCAGGTAATTAGCAAACTCCACCAGCTGTGATAGCAGGTTGCATCCGGTAGAGACCGAAAGAGTAATGTTCCTCCTTCTTTGTGGATCTTCAGAAAGAGCAGTATAATTTTACCCCAAGTTCCCATGAACTGGGGGTTGTGGAAGAGTAACACCTTCTTTATGGTCAGGTATGGCCGATGGAGATGATGTAGCAACCGCTGGTAGAAGAGTAGACGAAGACGCAAATGATGTAGCAGTTGCTGGTGTTGGTGAAGGTGGAGATGAAGCTGATGGAGTTTAAGAATGAGAAGTAGTTGCATCAAATATTGTGCTGGTTGTTTGATGCTCGCCAACCAAAGACGGAAAGGACCTAGTACTCAGCACCGCAGCACCGGTTGCAGCAATTGGGGCCCGAAAATGGTAGCTGGCATATTCTACCAAATCAGACTCTCCCCAAAGTGTCGAGACATCGTCTTCAGTTGGTGTAACTATCTCTACAGGTCGAGCATCATGTTGAGATGATGAGGATCATCGCCTCATCAATAACTTCTTCATCATCATCAATCATTATGGTGTCTACGACCGGCCCAGAAGGAGGACCAGTCATCATTTCCACCGGAGATGATTCGGGCATCAACATTTGCCCTTTTATTCTTTTCCCCGGCCGCGGAGGAGCATCTTCTCTTTGTTTGTTTATCCTCCGGTCGGGGACTCCGTAAAGAAATATTTGCACCCGAAACAGGCCCGGAGATACCTGTCCGAGTAAGTGCTTCCTAAAGCAGCCTTGCTGCATTAGCAGGATCAGCCAGAATGTCCTCATCGGGGACAACAACAGAGCCCGCAGGTAGACCTAATTCCATGAACAAAGTTAGAAGGGTTCAACCAAGTTCTTCATATACAAAAATGGAAGCAAGGTAAATTAGAGTTACCATGATATTTGGCCTTCCACCCGTATTTAAGGGCTAGTTCTTTTCACGAACGAGTTTCGGGCGTTGTGACGTCCAAAATCTTTTGAACCCACCAGTTCAAACCTTCCACCACCGGTGGGAGCCATTGAGTTGCTGAAATATGAGAAGGGTGAAGAGATGATACGGCCATAGAAGAATATCTAGTAAGAGGAATATTATACAAAGAACTTACGAGTGCGGTTCCAAGCAACCGGAAAGGATGAAGTCATTGTCGGAATGATGTCGTTGGTGGAAACTGCAACGAACCACTCCATCCACTCACGGTCGTTGTCATCATCCATGCTAGACAACAAAGCATGGTGGCCATGCTTGCAAAGGTTTATCATTCCCCCGCGGAAGATTTTGGGGGAATAGAGATTCATCACATAATCTAAGGTTAGCTCCTCCCCAGTTTCTTGGCACAAGCGTCGGAGGCAGGCGATTGTCCTCTACACTGAAGGACTTACCTATGCCAAACATACCTGGTAGCGAAGGCAAAACTCCGTTTTCACGTAATCAAGCTCCCCGCTCAAAGAAAATGCACCCAAAGTAAAGGGATACGTGAAAAAATATGTAAAACCTTCCTTGGGAAGGGTCACTCGCTCCGATAGATCAGGAGCGATGATTTCCAACTCATTGCAGCGGCAGTCCTCCTTCATAGCAGGAATACTGGAAGGACGAATGGAAGAAGAGTACCTACTAACAGCCCATGTATGAGGGTCAGCAGTAGGAAATTTCTCTTCAAAATCCTTCGAAGTACTAAGCCTTCTTGGGATGATGGAATCCACTGTTGGAGGAATGAAATCCTCAGTTTTGTTCTTATTCTTCGTAGAACTACCACGTTTGGAGGAAGAAGCCATTAGAAAGGAAGAAGATAAAGAATTTGTGTTTGAAGAAAATTAGAAAAAATATGAAAAACAAGGATGCAAATTAGAAGCCCAAGCAATTGTGAAATGCAAAGGAAAAGAAAGTTGCATATAAGTAAAATTTTGGCGGCTAAATTCATGGCCATGAGTATCTCGATAACCTGCTAAAGTTGTGCTGAATCATGGGATGACGCATGTTCGCGGCATTAAATACGGAGAGACATGCGTCTAATCAACTGTTAGAGACCTTCAGAGGGAACTATAGTAATTCCCGCCAAAAAGGTGTTTCTACCAACTTCTCGGTAATACAAAGTAATATCACCGGAAAGCATGGGGACTATCTGTATAGGGTAAAATATGGTATGACGTGTGGCTGACTAAAGGAGGAGACGTGGAATCCAAGATGGAATGGCTGAGGATCAAACGCAGTAACTGCGCTTGTCACCGAAACGGATAACGTTCATAAAAGTGTATTTAATGCTCTGTGCCCCGTAGAATTTACTAAGAAATATTTTACAGCATTAAGAGCGACGGTCCGTTACAAAGAATTTGGCATTTACACTCAACGTTACATCTTCATCAATGACCCTCATAATTGGCATTAAAGGAGGGCACGATCCTAGAACCTTCTTCCCTAGACATAGCTATAAATAGTGAGCTCAGTTATCATTGTAAAAGACACGAAATTTCTGTCAAGAACATATATTATATTCTATACAAAGCTTTATACAATTGCACTCTCTTGCTTTTTGATCCCATCATTGTTGTGTTCGGAAGCCGTATTCACGGAATCACTATCTTAGCTATTTCATCTACATTCGAAGGCTAAGTACCGCGTATTTCTTCAATTATTATATTATTTCATGATCAAATTAGTTCACTTGTCTAGAAACCATGTATAAATTCAATTGTACCGCTATACGGATAAACAATACTCTTATTTCCTCAACCACGATGATTATTTAGCTCCCTACCTACCAATCAAGAGAAAATTATGAACTAGCACGTAAGCTGGAGGAATAATAGAAGACATTCAATAGCCTGTTGAATGTCTTTTAAAAGTGCAAATAAAGTTACGTCTAACTGAACTAAGAAACCAATTATAGAGATCATCTTAGATTATCATGACGTTTACTTGACACAAAATTAATTGTAATTTGTGAATCAAGTTATAAAAGAAGCATAAAGAATGAACAAGTAATATGTGGTACGTAGTTGGATGCTGAAAAGATGACGTTTGTAGAATTGACTAGTCTCTTGAAAGATGAAAATCATTAACTATCAATTAGTTGATTAGTATTACCCCAACTAAACAGTTACTGGCAGCTTTCCCTCTACTATAAATTATGGTATTTGAATATTTTAGAGAGATTGACAAAGTTAGCCATTCCGCAAAAACTATAACAACCGCTAGCCCACAATTGTATATTATAACTGGTAACCAAAAATAAATAAATTATGTTAACTAGCTTCTCTATTTCCCGTTTTTTACTATTTATAAGAGGTTAAATTGTCATAATACTTTTTATTTGTCTACAAATCCTCATAATACTTGGTTATGTTTCCAGAATGGTAACTACTATCTATGTCTGGATGAAAATAGAGATACCATAAATTTAACTACTTCAAATTAAATTTATCAAGTCAACTGTCGTAGAAACAATCTTACCATTTTTTTCTCTCTTTTTTTTTCCTTTTGAAAAGGATTCTGATCCAGAATTTATTTCAGTATTTATTAATCTATTATATTATGCCAATCCTGTCTTGTTAAAAATGGTTAATAAACAGCACATTAACAATGACATCTATTATATTATGTCAATCTTGTCTTCTTTCTAGGAAATAAATCATTCACCCAAGAAAAAAATTGTAATAAAAATTAATAATACAAACTCTCGGGACTTCTTTTCGGGCCAAAACTCCAAAACTTTCTTTATTCCACCACTTTCATTTTTATTTTATACAAAATTTCATCTTGCCTTACAAAATTCTCCTAGTTCAATTTATATATTTTTCCAAAGATTCTATAATGTTCACAACTCAATTCTTCTATTTAATTCACATTGTTTCTCCTTCTTCACAACAACAATCAGAATGGATGGTGACACTGTATAAGTCAGTATATACTGACTAACTATATTGTATAATAAGTGTATACTTAATGTAAATTCACTGAATATATACTTCTTATACATTATATATTAAGTATACATAAATGATACACATTTTATACAATAATTTTACATGATACACTTTTTGAATTGTAAAAATTTTATGATTGTTCTTTCTCAGATAATTATGCATAACATTGAAATATATACTAAATAGACTATCACTATATAATTTTTATATAATAGACTGTCACTATATAATTTTTATATAATAGACTGTCACTATATAAAATATATACAACATAGACTGTCATTATACAAAAAATATACTAAATAGATTGTCACTATACAAAATAGACTATCACTATACAAAATATATACAAAATAGACTGTCACTATATAATTTATATACAATAGAATGTCACTATATAATTTATATATAGTAAATTGTCATTATACAAAATATATACAAAATAGATTGTCACTATACAAAACTTATACAAAATAGACTGTTACTATACAATTTATATACAATAGACTGTCACTATACAAAATAAACTGTCATTATAAAAATAATATACTAAATAGACTGTCACTATATAAAATATATACAAAATAGACTCACTATACAAAAAGTATACTAAATAGACTGTCACTATACAAAATATATACAAAATAAACTGTCACTATACAAAAACAATATATAAAATAGATATTTCGGGCTATTATATGTAATATATTTGGGCTGCAGGGACATTTTGTGTCCATGGGGAAAACATGGGCTATTAAAATTTTGAGAGGCTATAGAGGGTCATTTACCCAATTTTAGGGAAAACTGTGCAAATTGCCTATTCAACCCAAACTAATTGCCCGTATTTACCCATTCTCAAAAGAATTACAAAAAATGCATACTCCACCAAAATTAATTACTCACTCGCACCCCCTCTGCCTAAAAGACATCTCCACCAAAACTCTTCTTGTTCATTTGCTAGCTAATAGATTGTAAGCTTCTCCTCCTTTCAACAATTCTCCATTTAAAATCTATATGGGCGTTTTAATCAAGACTGTAATCATATAAATTGACCCAAAATTAGTTAAAGAGGTAGCAGACCTTTTAGGCGTGAGGTATACTTCTAGATTCCAAATCTAAGGAGTCATATTGTTTTAAGTTCTAGCAAGAAAGATCCTTTCCTATGAGCCGTTGCAAAGAAACCTCATCTTGGTTTGTTTCTTCAATGGTTCTCTCTGGCAGTATTATATGATCACAGTTGCTCATCATCTTTTTGTAATGTATATAAAAGATTGGCGAAGCTATGGTGGTTCTCGATTAAGGGACAATGATAAATTTCTAGGTGTTTTAAGTGGTATCTGAAATGGGTGTTATTAAAGTCTTTTATCAAAATTTCATATATGATTTTTATATGTGTTTGAAGACGCACCATTGTTGAGCTTTAAGTTATTTAGCATGAATTATCAACTTAAAGATTTTGTTGTTTGATTCAAAGTGGGTGTTATAATATGTTGCATGTAGTACCTCTGGGAAGTTTATACTGAATTTTGGTTGCATTTGCAGCTCATTTGAGGTGATTATTGGAATTAAGTTTTTGAAGACCTTCCATTGTTGAGCTTGGAGCTTTTTAATTTGAAGAAGAAACACAATTACCCAACAATATATCGTTACAGTATATAATATACTATAAAGTATATTGATATATTATACAGTTTACTACTACAATATAATTTAGCAGTACATACAATAGTATTTCTACAATAATATACTATAATAGTATATAATATACTGTAATAATATACAATATACTACAATAGTATATAATATGCTGCAACAGTATACCATTATAATTGGACTATTTTTCAGATTTTAAAATTTTCAATCCCTTGTTCAAATTTTTGATGATGTTTTCATGGTGGAGGTTTTGCAGTAAATTTTTTAAATTTGGATTAAAGTGGAGTTGAACTGGAGAAGAAGAATTTGTACTATATACCAAACTGATATACTATATACCATTTTAGTATATAGTTTATTCCAAAGGTATATTGTTACAGTATACTATATAATGTAACAATATACTATTACAATTTTATCCTTTTTGAATTTGTTGAAATGTTTATTGAGTTCTCTTTTAACTTTTCAATGGAATTATCATATTTTTTAAATTTTTTTCTTAAAAATGCTTAGTTTGAAATATTTGATTGGAGGTTGTGGCTAAAGTTTGAGTTAATTTGGTGAAAATTCTAGAGTAGATTTTTGAAATTGAGTTGAACTAGTGAAGAAGACTAATTTGTACTATATACCAAAATAACATACTATATACCATTTTGGTATATAATAGTGTTAATTTATTGCAACAGTATATTATTAAAGTATATGGTATAATATAACAATATAGTTAAATTTGTTGTTTTTAAAAATTTTTTAAAAAAGATTCAATGAGTCCTTTTTCAATTTTCTAATAGAGTTTTCGAAATCATACACCCAATCAGTATATGATATATAGCATATGTGTATCATAGTATACTACAATAATATACCTCAACTACTATTAATATATTATTTTTTGATATACTATATGCTAAAGTAAGTTATTTTCTAATAATTAATGTATACAAAAATATAAATAAATACAAAGAACAACAATAAATGAGCCAAAATGTGTGCAGAATTAGATCGTGAAAAAAGGGAAATAAAAGATGATTTGAAATAATGATAAAAAATAAAAAGAAAAAGAAAAAAAGAAAAAAGAAAATAGTTATAATATATAAGTTATTCTAATAGTGGAATTAAAAAATAAGAAAACAAAAAGACAAAATGTATATTATACTGGTTATATTAAAAACGTGAATAAATATTTACTTTATCTTTATCTTTTCTTTTTGTATAAAAAAAAAAAAGAAGAAGAATAAAAAAGCGCAAAATAGTCAATAAAATTAGATTATGAAGAGAAAAAAATAAAATAAAAAGGAGCTAAATGAAATTATAAAATGAACGAACAACAAATAAAGAAAATAAAGAAAAGGAAAAAAAGGAAAAATAAATAAATAAATAAATAAATAAATAAATAAATAAGGAGCCAAAATTGAGTATGCAACTAAATTATAATAATAATAATAATAATAATAATAATAATATGATTTGGGCAAAAAATAAATAAACAAAAAAGAAGAAAAAAGAAAAAAATGAGAAGAAAACGAGAAAAAAAGGAGAAAAGAAAGAAAAACGAAAAGAAACAGAGAAATAACAGAGAAAGGGAGAAAAAAAGAAGAAATTACCCACACAAGCTATCATGGGTAGAAAACATAATTACTTTGATGGGTAGATTAGTAAATAGGTAGGTGCCACGCCATAACACCGAGGAGCGCGACCGGCGCTCAATCGAGTAAACCCGACCGAGCAAGCCTGTTAGATTTCTTTCTACCCAAACTCATCCACGAATGGAGATAATACAAATTTTCATTAATTAGGCAAAAGGTGTTCATGTCTACAATACCAATTCATTTTCAATAGTTTCATCATTTTTAAAGTCTCAAATTGACAAGTAATACAACCACAACATAATATATTTTGACTTTCCCAGCACCAATACGCAACCCACACTTTATCTACGGAGCCTCTATAGATAAAGAAGAGTACAATGATAATGTCGGCAACAAGGCCCCGGCTATACCTCAAACAGAATACACAAAGTACAAAAGATTCATGACCCCAGAATGAAGTGGGGCTCACCAAGTCAGCTGGGAAGAAGGTGCATTGCTATCACTGATCAATATCTCCTGCTGTGGAACCACCTGCATCCATTGAATGATGCAAGGCCCCCGGCAAAAGGTACGTTAGTACTGTCGAATAGCACTAGTATGTATAACTAAGCACCCTCTCAATAGAATGACAAATAATACAAACAAGATTATCATAATATCAATGAAAGCCTTAATCAACATCAAACCTCAATTTAGGATCAAGACAGTGTTCAAATTAATTTCCATATCTCACATTGGGAGATTTTTAGTATCGATATATCATTGTCCAAAATACCAGTACCACCGTATTCTCAGTACGGAGTCCGATCATGACCCGATCAGCTAGGCTATCTCATTAGAGACATCAACCACAATTACTCTCAATATCAATACCACCATCTTTAACACAAAGTCCGTCCACGACCCGATCAGCTAGGCTATCTCATTAGAGACATCAACCACAATTACTCTCAATATCAATACCACCATCTTTAACACAAAGTCCGTCCACGACCCGATCAGCTAGGCTATCTCATTAGAGACATCAACCACAATTACTCTCAATATCAATACCACCATCTTTAACACAAAGTCCGTCCACGACCCGATCAGCTAGGCTATCTCATTAGAGACATCAACCACAATTACTCTCAATATCAATACCACCATCTTTAACACAAAGTCCGTCCACGACCCGATCAGCTAGGCTATCTCATTAGAGACATCAACCACAATTACTCTCAATATCAATACCACCATCTTTAACACAAAGTCCGTCCACGACCCGATCAGCTAGGCTATCTCATTAGAGACATCAACCACAATTACTCTCAATATCAATACCACCATCTTTAACACAAAGTCCGTCCACGACCCGATCAGCTAGGCTATCTCATTAGAGACATCAACCACAATTACTCTCAATATCAATACCACCATCTTTAACACAAAGTCCGTCCACGACCCGATCAGCTAGGCTATCTCATTAGAGACATCAACCACAATTACTCTCAATATCAATACCACCATCTTTAACACAAAGTCCGTCCACGACCCGATCAGCTAGGCTATCTCATTAGAGACATCAACCACAATTACTCTCAATATCAATACCACCATCTTTAACACAAAGTCCGTCCACGACCCGATCAGCTAGGCTATCTCATTAGAGACATCAACCACAATTACTCTCAATATCAATACCACCATCTTTAACACAAAGTCCGTCCACGACCCGATCAGCTAGGCTATCTCATTAGAGACATCAACCACAATTACTCTCAATATCAATACCACCATCTTTAACACAAAGTCCGTCCACGACCCGATCAGCTAGGCTATCTCATTAGAGACATCAACCACAATTACTCTCAATATCAATACCACCATCTTTAACACAAAGTCCGTCCACGACCCGATCAGCTAGGCTGTCCATTAGGGACATCGACCACAATCACAATTTCAATTATATTTTCTAGCACAATCACCACCATGTGTGCGGTATGGTGTCCGATCACGACCCGATCAGCTAGGTTGTCTTATTTGAGACATCAACCTTTTTATATCAATCACCGCATTTCATAATACTTTCATGTCTTTTCATTTCATTGGCACTAGTGGCCATAATTATAAGATCATTCTTGGTACGTTGGCCATATTCAGTATTTCATGCTCACCTTATCAATTTCAAATATCATCCTCATCATCAACAACAAACACAATTCAACTCAAAGTGTGTAGTACACATGTGATCAATTTAGAGTGTAATGCACATAGAGATATTTCACAAAATTTTGGCATAATAGCCTTCATTTGAACTTGACTTAAAGTCGAAACATTATTAATGCACAGCCCATATTTTAACACATCCTCAATTGGTAACATAACATGAATAGAGCATTTGGGATGCTTGTTGAACATATAACTTTCAACCCAATCTTACTCGGAATAGCCAATTTCATAATGAATCACTCGGGACTTACATAATTTATATAAATATCGTGGGATTCAATTCTAAGAGAAGAGTTTAGCCAACATACCTCAACTAAGCTTCCTTAAACTCTAAAATATTCCGAAATTCTTAGCAACTTCAATCTATTATAGAAATATAACAAATTGAATCAAAATTAGGAAGATGATCATGGTCCTAGCTCATTTGAGCATTTTATCAAATACTAAGTGTGCATTAAGGTTCCAAGGTCCTTTTATGGAGAATCTCATCATCCCACAACCCAATCTTTACCAATTTTAGCTCAGCAATCTTCCTACACCCTTTTATAGCACATGTATGTAAATAAACAACCCTCCTGCCCAGAAATTATCTTGTTAGTTGTCCATTTCTATATAAAATTCAAAAGTGAGGGTTAGGGTGTAGAATCTTACCTCTAGGATGAAGACCTAGTGAGTTTCCTTTCTTAATCTTCCAAAACTTGGGCAAGAATTGAAGAACAATTACTGAAGAACACCTTCTCACTCTAAGGAACTCTCTCTCACTCTAAAATATCATATTATAGCTCAAAAATGACCCAAAGAGTATATTTAACGAAATAGGATCGGATTTTAAAAACCCAAAAATGGAGCTCCGGAACGGTTCTGCGATCGCATATGCGACCGCATAGTGGTTATGCGGACCGCATATCGGTTGCAGAATTGCTGACAAATTGATCAAAAATCTTTCTGTGTATGTGGTCACTCTGCGGTCCGCATAACTGTTATGCAGTCACATAATGCACCACATAACAGTTATGCGGTCGCATAGTCGATCGCATAGCTGCTGCCAGATTTGGCCCTCTCATGTTCACTTCTGCGGCCATTATACCGCTCGCAGAGTGATTATGTGGTCGCATAATGGACCGCATAAACGCGCTTTTCCGCCAAAACTTTTTCCTTTACTTTCCGGTACATTGTTCAACCCAAAACGTCTGAGCCGCTCTTCAACACGTAAGCCTAGTCCGGCACCATGAAACATTATTTTCTTTGCAAATTTTTCGGGGTGATACATTCTCCCCCGCTTAGGATCATTCGTCCTAGAATGAGGGTAAAAATCCATCATTAACATCTTATGCAACTTAGTTTAGTTTATACCAGAAACTAGCCGCCCCAAATTTGACTAACTCCCTAAATTTCCAAAACTTTCGCCATAATTTCCTTTGTAATTTAGCCTATCCACCTGTGAGAGAGCCCCAGAAACGCATCCTAATAGCATATACATAATCCAACGATGTAACATAATACTAAACAACACCAAATGTGACCTTATAAGCAATATATTTCCAGAACGAAACACCCTCAATATCAAATGTACAAATAATACATAATTCATAGAAAGTAAGTCTTATAATTTTCCTAGATCACAACTTTATAAATACATAGTCATTCAAACAAATAAGGATAATTTTTCTTTATTTCTTCCTCGGCCTTCCAAGTAGCCTCTTCAACCTGTTGGTTTCGCCACAACACTTTCACAGAGGTAATTTCTTTATTTCTCAATTTTCAGACTTGGCAATCAATAATAGAAATCGAAATCTCTTCGTTAGTCAATTTCTCATTTACCTCAATAGTCTCAACCGGAACAATGAGTGTCAGATCTCCAACTACTTTCTTCAACATAGACACATGAAACACCGGGTGTACTAGTGTCATCTCAGGTGGTAGCTCAAGCTTGTACGCCACCTCGTCGATCCTCTAAGTGATTCTGTATAGTCCAACATACCTCAGACCCAATTTCCTTTTCTTACCAAATCGCATTACACCCTTCATGGGGGAAACTTTCAAGAATACCCAATCATCTTCTTTGAACTCTAAATCCCTACGACGAACATCCGAATAGGATTTCTGATGACTCTGATCAGTCTTCAATCGCTCCTTAATGATTTTAACTTTTTCCATAGCCTGATGAACGAGGTCTGGCCCTATCAACTCTGCTTCCCCAATTTCGAACCACCCAATGGGAGATCTATATCTCCTACCATATAAAGCCTCGAACGGTGCCATCTGTATGCAAATTCTATAAGTGGTAAATGATCATCCCAGCTACCTTTGAAGTCTAGCACACAAGAACGCAACATATCCTCAAGCGTTTGAATAGTCCGCTCTGCCTGACCGTCAGTCTGCGGGTGAAAGGCCATACTAAGATTGACCTGAGTACCCATACCTTGATGAAATTTCCTCCAAAAATTAGCAGTGAATTGTGATCCCCGATCAAAAATGATAAAAACTGGGGTGCCATGCAACCTGACTATTTCTTTAATATACAGCTGAGCATACTGCTCCGCTGTGTTGGTAGACTTAATCGGCAAAAAGTGTGCCGACTTCGTGAGTCGATCCACAATCATCCAAATTGAGTCAAACTTGCGCGGAGTGCGTGGTAATCCTACCACAAAGTCCATATTAATCATTTTCCATTTCCACATTAGAATTTTTATGTTTTGTGCCAACCCATCGGGCCTTTGGTGTTCGGCCTTCACTTGCTGACAATTTGGACATCTTGCCATAAAGTCCGCCACATTCCTCTTAATATCATTCCACCAATAGACTTCCTTAAGATCCTGATACATTTTTGTAGAACCTGGGTGTACAGCATATCTAGAAGTGTGAGCTTCAGTCAAAATTCTTTCACGGAGACCATCCACATTTGGAATACATAGTCTCCCTTGGTACCTTAGTGTACCATCATCCATGCCAAGAGAAAAGGCCATGGTCTTATGTTTATGAATTCCCTCTTTCAATTGCACCAATAATGGATCGTTTATTGCTTCTCTTTGACTTCCACAACAAGCGATAATTCAGCCCTATTTTGCACAATTACTCCTCCTTCACTAGAGTCTGTAAGACGAACTCCCAAACTATCCAATCGACGAACTTCCTTGGCCAATGGCCTTTGGTATGCCTCCAAGTGTGCTAAACTATCCATAGATTTTCTACTAAGAGCATCTACCACAACATTAGCTTTCCCCGGATGGTATAAAATACAATGTCATAATCCTTGAGTAATTCAAGCCATTTTCTTTGCCTCAGATTCAATTTCTTTTGTTTGAAAATATATTGAAGGCTCTTATGGTCCGTGAATATATCCACATGAACCTCATATAAATAATGACGCCAGATTATCAATGCAAATACCACTGCTGCAAGTTCTAAATCATGTGTTGGATAGTTCTTTTCATGATTCTTGAGTTACCTAGAAGCATAAACTATCACCTTTCCATGTTGCATTAATACACACCCAAGACCGATTCTTGAAGCATCACAATATATCACAAATCCATCTATACCCTCTGGTAGAGTCAACATCGGTGTCGTAGTCAATTTTGCTTTCAATTCCTGGAAAATCTTTTCACAAGCATCTGACCATTGGAACTTAATTGCCTTCTGCGTCAATTTAGTCAATGGAGAGGCAAGAGTAGAAAACCTCTCCATGAACTTTCTGTAATATCCAGCTAAGCCTAAGAAACTGCGAATCTCTGTTGGAGTTGTAGGCCTCGACCAATTCTTCACAACTATAATTTTCTGAGGATCAACCTTAATTCCTTCATTAGAGACAACATGACCCAAGAATATGACCGACTCGAGCCAAAATTCACATTTTGAAAACTTTGCATATAATTTGTGTTGATGCAGGGTTTGCAGAACTACCCTGAGGTGGTCATCATGGTCCTCCTGACTTCGTGAATATACAATAATATCGTCAATGAACACTATCACAAAGGTGTCGAGGAATGGCTTAAAAACGCGATTCATAAGATCCATAAGGGCTGCTGGGGCATTTGTTAGCCCAAAAGACATTACTAGAAACTCAAAATGCCCATACCGGGTTCTAAAAGTTGTTTTCGAAATATCCTGCTCCCTGATCTTCAATTGATGATACCCGGATCTTAAATCAATTTTGGAGAAGTACCTAGCACCCTGCAATTTATCAAACAAGTCATCTATCCTTGGTAGTGAGTATTTATTTTTGATTGTGACCTTGTTGAGTTGCCGATAGTCAATACACATTCTCAGTGACCCATCTTTCGTTTTTTAGACCGATGAGCCCCAAGGCGACACACTTGGCCGGATAAAAACCTTTTCTAACAAATCTCTCGATTGTTCCTTTAGCTCCTTCAATTCTGTTGGTGCCATTCTGTAGGATGGTATAGATATAGGATGCGTGTCTGGCATCATATCAATCCCGAAATCAATCTCTCTGTGGCTTGAGCGAATGCCACCATATTTCCATAGTTCATATCAGAATTCAAGGTAGTTGTAGTAGCCTCATTAATTACCAAGGGACTAAGGCCCTGTACAAATCAGCGCACTCTAGCCTCCATAGTGGGCAGCATGTAAATAATGTACTTAGACAGGTACGCGAATCTCATATGGTAATCCCACACACTCAGGCTACCTTGCCTCAAGTTCTCAAACTCAACAGCACGGGATGCCTTAGTCTCGGCAGGCAAGAAATGATTAATGAAGGCATCGACAAACTCACTCCACCTCGCCGGAGAGCTCCCTTATTCACGGGACTCCTCCCATAGTTCAAACCAAGAATATGCCACCTCTTTCAGGCGGTATGAGGCCAATTCCACTGCCTTTGTTTCAGTAGCACGCATAATTCTGAGAGTCTTGTGCATCTCATCAATGAAATCCTGGGGATCTTCCTCTGGGTTAGTACCCGTGAACACTGGAAGATCCAATTGAAGAAACCTGTTCACCCTGGAACCAGTAGAATCTCCTGGCTGACTGGAAGAAGTGGGTGCAACATTTGACCTTTGGATCTGAGAAGCCACTATTTGAGCCAACATATATATGGCTCCCCTAAGATCAACATCAGAAACACCAGAATCGGAAGCTGGAACTGGAGGTGAAACTGGTATATCAGTTGGAGGAACTGTTGCACCTTCAGTATGTGTTGGGACAGGTGCGGTCTGATCAGTTATAGTAGAGTCAGTCAGTGTAGTAACTGAAGAAATATTCTCACTCCTCGGGTGCTCACCCGAATCATCAATTATAGGATCAACTGTCACTCCTGGGGTGACATTGGCTCTTTGGCCAGTTCTTTCCTTCTTCTTAGGTGCCATGTACTGAAAACTAGAACAACTCAGGAGTTAAAGGAGGAACAACCTTACAACCGGCTTTATCGCACGATCAAGAACATGAAAGAAAGGTATTATTCCTAAATGCCCATGTAGCATCCTAATTATAGATGTGGTCAATAATACACCGATAATAAGGACTATACTAGACACAGCTCCGAGACATCCTAGGATACATTAAAATCTTAGGCTTTGATACCAAATTTGTCACGCCTCAAAACCGATGAGTGCGACCGGTGCTCAACCGAATAAACCCGACCGGGAAAGCCTGTTAGATTTTCTTCTACCCAAACTCATCCACGAATGGAGATAATACATATTTTCATTAATTAGACAAAAGGTGTTCACGTCTACAATACCAATTCATTTCCAATAGTTTCATCATTTTTAAAGTCTCAAATTGACAAGTAATACAACCACAACATAATATATTTTGACTTTCCTAGCACCGATACACAACCCAAACTATGTCTACGTAGCCTCTATAGATAAAGAATAGTACAATAATAATGCCAGCAATAAGGCTCCGGCTATACCTCAAACAGAATACACAAAGTACAAAAGATTTATGACCCCGGAATGAAGTGGGGCTCACCAAGTCAGCTGGGAAGAAGGTGCATTGCTATCACTGATCAATATCTCCTGCTGTAGAACCACCTGCATCCATTGAAAGATGCAGCGCCCCCGGCAAAAGGGATGTTGGTACTGTCGAATAGCACTAGTATGTATAACTAAACACCCTCTCAATAGAATGACAAATAATACAAACAAGATTATCATAATATTAATGAAAGCCTTAATCAACATCAAACCTCAATTTAGGATCAAGACAGTGTTC
>AWOL01S0015265.1:0-33176 GCA_000715115.1 Nicotiana otophora | reverse complement strand
AAAATTAGGAAGATGATCATGGTCCTAGCTCATTTGAGCATTTTATCAAACACTAAGTGTGCATTAAGGTTCCAAGGTCCTTTTATGGAGAATCGCATCATCCCACAACCCAATCTTTACCATTTTTAGCTCAACAATCTTCCTACACTCTTTTATAGCACATGCATATAAATAAATAACCCTTCTGCCCAGAAATTATCTTGCTAGTTGTCCATTTCTACATAAAATTCAAAAGTGAGGGTTAGGGTGTAGAATCTTACCTCTAGGATGAAGACCTAGTGAGTTTTCCTTCTTAATTTTCCAAAACTTGGGCAAGAATTGAAGAACAATTATTGAAGAACACCTTCTCACTCTAGGAAACTCTCTCTCACTCTAAAATATCAAATTACAGTTAAAAAATGACCCAAAGAATGTATTTAATGAAATAGGATCGGGTTTTAAAAATCCAAAAATGGAGCTCCAAAACGGCTCTGTGGTCGCATATGCGACCGCATAGTGGTTATGCGGATCGCATATCGGTTGCATAATTGCTGACAAATTGATCAAAAAACTGTCTGTGTATTCGGTCCGCATAACTGTTATGCGGTCACATAATGCACCACATAACAGTTATGCGGTCGCATAGTCAACCGCATAGCTGCTGCCAGATTTGGCCCTCTCCTGCTCACTTTTGCGGCCCGCAGAGTGATTATGCGATCGCATAATGGACTGCATAAACGCGCTTTTCCGCCAAAAATTTTTCCTTTACTTTCTGATATATTGTTCAATCCAAAAAGTCTGAGTCGCTTCTCAACACGTAAGCCTAGTCCGGCACCATGAAACATTATTTTCTTTGCAAATTTTACCGGGTTTTACACTTAAATACTTTAAAATTCTCTGGAGTGTTACATTAGGCAAGGGTAAATAGTTTTATTTTTGTTGGTAGGCAAGTGGCAACTAGTTAACCCAATATTTTATGCCTTGAACGAAATTAAGGGATTTGACCTAATCACGGACGGCAACCTACAAAGTCAAGAAAACGTTGAAGCCAGTCCACGCACTTGGCCCATTAACCCTGACCCACGTTTTGGGCCGTCCTGCCACGACTAATTCACCCTTGTGGCCCCACTTTTCTATGCTGTCCTACTTTTCTTTAGTCTAAGAAAAATAATTTATGTTTGGTTAATCTTTTAAAAAATATTTTTAAATATAAAATTTCGAAAATAATAAGTACTTACAATTTAGATAACACATTTCGCTCACTGAGAGTCAAACTGTATGAATTTTGACCAATATTTTAAAGTGTAGTTTTTTAATCATATTAACATGAGAAAAATTACAACTTATAGTACTTTGTGTATAAGTTTTGAATATCCAAATTTTAATTTTAAAATATCGAATTGAACTAATCTAATTTATTTTTAAAATTTAGTTAAATTGACTCTCGATAAGCGAAATATGTCATCTAATTAATTTTATTAAATAAAAATTATGTTTATAAAATTTGTGAAATGAAAGAGTTGGGAAGAAGAAGGAGAAAGAACAATGTTTTAACGGCTTATTTCTCTTTAGAAATTAATAACGATAGTTAGGTACATAAAAAATAGTGATGAGATATTTTTATCACGACAAAATTATTTTTGTGCTTCTGTTTTAGGAAGAAACTAAAATTTATAAAGTTTTCCCGCAATGCTGCTATTCAAAAATACTTTTCTGTTTTAGACAAAAGCGTGAAATAATTTTAGTTTATAAAATATGTTTCAGATTTTTAAAAAAGTAATTTTCGTGAAGAACAATGTATTTTTGACTCCTCAAACCTTAGCTAAACAGGCTATTAAATTCCCAGGTAATTTAGGCTATTAATAATACAGAGTTTAGTACTAAAAACCAAAATAATGTAATAGCTATGCAGAATTTTATTTTTGACATTGTAGTAATCCAGAGTTGTTGCACTCTATCAAGTATAAAAAGAAATTAATAATGTCTCATTTTATATGAATAACCAAATTTTGTCTCAGTTATATGGAGTTTGTTTAATATATTTAATATTTCCGTTATACGACCAAGCAAATGAGCGCGGATCCTTCTTATAGCCTCACCCCACATTATAACCTAAAAAGAAAAAGTTGAAGGCGAAATATATGAATGGAAAAATAGGGAAATAGAGAGGGGGCAACTGGCAAATGAGAAGAATAAATTAGTGCTTCTCCATACTTTGCCGACGATTGCGTCAGTGGCAGACCCCACGCGGTATGACGTCGAACAATAAAATCCTGTTACCAATTACACCGTTCATCACGGAGATATAGACCGTCAATAGTTGATCTGAACCGTTCATTCTTCTGGGAATCATTTTCCTCCTATTGGAATTGTTATTTGAACTGTATTTACTTAAAGGTAAAACTGGAGCCGCAGAAGAGAAGAAATACTATTTACGTTGTTTCACCGTGACAACTCTAACTTTTGGACATGAATAAACAGTTAGTTTGGACAAAATCTTGTATTAGCAATTTTCTGTTTGATTTGACTGCAAATGGAGTAGAAGTATCCAATGCTCGTGGTAATATTAATTTAGACTCTCAATCGATGTGATAATTAAAAGGATAATTAATAAGTATGCGTGAAGAGATCTTCTCTGCTACATAGTTTTTTTCCGACTACTCTTCATATAAAAAGCAAGATCGAGTTTAGGAAAATAAATAATATTTCAAGTTTTAGCACTTGGGTTGAAAGGTCTTGAATGAATCACACAAATGAAAAGTCAAATTTTGCATATTTTCCCAAATGCCTTTTCTATAAGATACTTCGAACTAGCCCTTTTTTAAGTTTTCATAAATTTGTAAAACTAGCTTAAAAAATATAATAGTAACAGTCTTTGAAGATGTTAAGTTTTTAGTATTTTAAACAAAAGAGTGTAATAAGTGCAGAATCAAATATTATAATAATCTAATGTGGAATAATTACTTACAGAACATTAAAAATTTCATAGCAGTAATTATTTTCGTGTTCTTGGCTTCTTCTATATTCTAATATCTTGATACATGATAACAGAAGTGACAACATTCCTAGATAAATATTGAAACGAGGTTGAATGTAATAGTTCTTAGAGCAACATATATACATGAGAATGCTCCAAGGTATATATTCATAATATTTGTTATTTTTACCTGATAATTAGTCTTATACTGTTATACGGACACATAGTTTACCCGAAAACGGATAGATTTGAATTTATACGTAGTTCTAAGGACACGTGGTATATCTTGGCACAAATTGAAAAAATAAGTAGAAATATATATCAAATATTGATTGTAAAAAAGGAATGAAATACAAACCAAACTCAGTAGAAAATAATTTATGAACAAGCAAGATGAATCAATGTATAGGGCTCGCAAAAAGGATAATCTCTTTACTATATTTCTCTAGAGCTCTCTCATATCTGAATATGAGAGTGCATATATACCTTAATGTGTAATGTCTGATCGCTTTACAGAAATAATAGTCATCCCTCTTGTAGTGGAGGGATCCTACTTTAGATATAATTAAAAATAGAAAGAGGGGATCCCATGATAGATTAGCTTTTCGTTAATTCCCGCTGAGATTCTCTCCCTTAGTGCGGCTGCAACGGCTCTTGTCTCTTGGCTTGATCTTGGTCGGACTTGATATTGGTCGATCTCCAGAATTCGAGCTCGATACTGCCTCCAGCTCGATATTGACTCGGGCTCGGTATTGACTCGGACTCGGATCTTGAGTTCGATAATGCCACTTCACATCATAGTTCGATTTGGACTCGAGTTCGATAATGACTTCGAGCTCGGTATTGATCGGCCCCTAAATCTTGAGCTTGGTAACCTGGCTTCAGATCTCACCTCGGTATTATGAAAACGACCCTCCGTCCATCATGTTCTAATCTTGACTAATTACATGAAGGGCAAAATCGGTTTTGACCGTATACAGATAGTCCCCTCGTTTCTCGGGAAGAATGTGGCAAGAAACGTCATGATTTTCCACTGATACGACTAGATATACACTGACGTTTGCATCGAGCTCGACCATGATGTATGTGAAACTGTCCCGTCGGTTCAGTTACCAAGGCATTAAATATGTGTCAGACGATGGTCGACCACTGCTAATATTGAACCGTCATTGCCAACTCTATAAATAGCCCCTCTCTTTACCATTTTTTACTTTTCGATCTCCAATCTCCAATTCTTCTGAGTTCTTTTTCGCATCTTTTGAGTTCTTCATCTGTAAACTTGTGATTTTCACTGCAAATTTCTTCTCAAAACACCAAAATACTTCTGATCTTTATTATTCACAGAAGTTTAGATTGACAAAATATCAAAAACTGTTCCTCAAAAAGAGAATGTCTCTTCATCGCGGCCTGCCGGCGACAAAACACCAGTGGAGCCACGTCCTGAGGAGTATGTTCCGGGGAGTGTGTTCTCACTTCTGACTTTAAAACCGACAAAGCCTCACCGATTCCCGGTCAATGCGAGCCAGTATCGAGGTATATGTGCTCGATAATTGAGGGATATCTTAAACAGGTAAGGAAAGATTGCAAGTGGGAAAACAAAGAAGTGATAATCCCGGCTTCCGAAGAAGATATTACTACTCGTGTGAAAGGGTTTTAAAGTGTTTATACTTACCCTTTCACGTTGGGTCCCATCGACTCTTTTATTATCGATTTTTGCCGCCAATACCGCATAACCCTAGGTCAAATCCATCCTTCTTTTTGGCGAATCGTTATTCTGATCCGCTTCTTCGTAAACAAAATCGAGGGGATGCCTTTCACCCTCGACCACCTCACCAGGTTGCACAGTCCCCGCCTCTATAGAGGTGGGTTAATAAAACTCCAGCGTCGGGCCACCAAAGTGCTGTTCTCGAGCATAGACGAAGACAAGGACCGAGGCTGGATGGGCCGGTTCGTTCGAGTGAAGATTTTCGACCTAATCCCGGCCGAGATGATTCCATTTCCCGAGTAATGGAATATGAAGCGTAAGTAAAATCCTAGTATTAGCTCCTATTATTTTAAACCTTCGTTTCTTTCTCAGTGATATCCTTTTCCGTGATGTAGAGGTTGCTTGGATGCCCGATGCAATTCCTAACCTTAAGAGCTGGGTACGGGACCTGGCCTTGACCTCTACATATGTCGAGCGCTCGTGGCGCGATCTATCAAAGGGCCGATGGGAGGCCAAAACATATGGTAAGCTTCTTTCCCACGTCTTTGTTGACTTTATAACGCGTTTATTACTTATTTTCTTTTTATACAGTCCTTGGCAAAGATGCCGTTATGAGGCCCTTATCTGGAGAGGAAGAGACTTCAGTCCCGACACCGAAACCGGCGAAGGTCAAAAAGAGAAAAAAGATCTCAACCTCTGAGGATCCAGAACCTAAGAAAAAGGCGGCTCGTAAGTCGAGGAAGAACGTCATCCTTTTGACCGAAGATTCTATTCGGCGCCTAAGGGAAAAAGACAAAGGAGAGGGAAGATGATTCCGGGCTGGTGACTTAAGTGAAAACGAGTGCCAATGCCCCAAAAGCCATTGAATCGGTGAAGTCTGCAGAGATTCCGTCTCGAGATAAGGGGGTGTCGGGAAGACACTCAGGCGAAGTCCCCGAATCATCGAGGATCGAGGCTACCCCCCACCATAATGAGCCAATGGTGGGTACAGCCGTAGGGGCTGATCTCGAGACCCCCCCACCATAACAGTAGGATTTTACTTACGCTTCATATTCCATTCCTCGGGAAATGGCATCTTCTCGGCCGGGATTAGGTCGAAAGTCTTCACTCGAACGAACCGGCTCATCCCGTATATGCTCGATAACAGCACTTTGGTGGCCCGGCGCTGGAGTTTTACTAACCCACCTCAATAAAGGCGGGGACTGTACAACCTGATGAGGTGGTCGAGGGTGAAAGGCATCCCCTAGATTTTGTTTACGAAGAAGCGGATCAGAATAACGATTCGCCAAAAAGAAGGATGGATTTGACCTAGGGTTATGCGGTATTGGCGGCAAAAATCAATGACAACAGGGTCGAGGGGGCCCAACGTGAAAGGGTAAGTATAAACACTTAAAACCCCTTTCACATGAGTAGTAATATCTTCTTCGGAAGCTGGGATTATCACTTCTTTGTTCTCCTAGTTGCAATCTTTCCTTACCTGTTTAAGATATCCCTCAGTTATCGAGAAAATATACCTCGATACTGGCTCGCATCGACCGAGAACCGGTGAGGCTTTGTCGGTCTTAAAATCAGAAGTGAGAACACACTCCTCAGGACGTGGCTCCACCGGTGTTTTGTCGCCGGCAGGCCGCGATGAAGAGGTGTTCTCTTTTTGAGGAACAGTTTTTGATGTTTTGACAATCTAAACTTCTGTAAATAAAGATGAGAAGTATTTTGGTATTTTGAGAAGAAATTTGCAGTGAAAATCACAAGTTTACAGATGAAGAACTCAAAAGATGCGAAAAAGAACTTAGAAGAATTGGAGATTGGAGATCGAAAAGTAAAAAATGGTAAAGAGATGGGCTATTTATAGAGTTGGCAATGACGGTTCAATATTAGCAGTGGCCGACCATCGTCTGACACACATTTAATGCCTTGGTAACTGAACCGACGGGACAATTTCACATACATCATGGTCGAGCTCGATGCAAACGTTAGTGTATATCTAGTCGTATCAGTGGAAAATCATGACGTTTCTTGCCACATTCTTCCCGAGAAACGAGGGGACTATCTGTATACGGTCAAAACCAATTTTGCCCTTCATGTAATTAGTCAAGATTAGAATATGATGGACGGAGGGTCGTTTTCATAATACCGAGATGAGATCTGAAGCCAGGTTACCAAGCTCAAGATTTAGGTGCCGATCAATACCGAGCTTGAAGTCATTATCGAGCTCGAGTCCAAATCGAACTATGATGTGAAGTGGCGTTATCGAACTTAAGATCCGAGTCCGAGTCAATACCGAGCCCTAGTCAATATCGAGCTCGAAATCTGGAGATCGACCAATATCGAGTCCGACCAAGATCGAGCTAAGAGACAAGAGTCGTTGCAGCCGCACTAAGGGAAAGAATCTCCGCGGGAATTAAGGAAAAGTTAGTCTATCATGGGATCCCCACTATGTATTTTTAATTATATCCAAAGTAAGATCCCTCCACTATAAGAGGGATGACTATTATTTCTGTAAAGCGATCAGACATTACACATTAAGGCATATATACACTCTCATATTCATATATGAGAGAGCTTTAGAGAAATATAGTAAAGATATTATCTTTTTTGCGAGCCTTGTGCATTGATTCATCTTGCTTCTTCATAAATCATTTTCTACTCAATTTGGTTTGTACTTCATTCTTTTTTTACAATCAATATTTGATATATATAGCGCTTACTTTTTCGATTTATGTCAAGCTATACCACGTGTCCTTAGAACTACATATAAATTCAACTCTATCCGTTTTTCGGGTACACACATATTATAATAAACTATTCACATATACACCAAAGGAAGATGGGGGAAAATAAAGGAAGATAGAGGGTGTTTGTAAAATAAATTATAAGTCAACTTAAATGATTTCATGAGTTTTTCTTAAAAAGGAAAAAGAGTCAACGGACCAATTTTGCTTATTGTTCGTTAAAAAGATGTGAACAAATGAAGAGTTTTCAAAATTGCCTAGTGGAGTATTATTTTGAGTAGGTTGTGACCCTCCTAACATGAGTTATTACAATTTACAGCTTTTATAGATATATTATTATTACCTGAATCTAGTTCTTTAATATAGAATTAAATGCTTAAGGATTCATTCTTTTAATGTTGACCGATTTTCTTTTCCTGTCGTCAAATTTTGTTCACACGTTTTCAAAGGATAGTTTGGTTTCCACCTGTACATGTTACAAAATTGATAGACGGGATTATTATACCGCTAACAAGTTTGGCACGTACTTAATTTGCTTAATGGAACCGAGAATCCCTTTTTTCCCATATTAATTAGCTCCAACCCCCTCCCAAAAAAATTCCTGGTTTAGCTTTGCTCTAACACCCATTGTGGCGCTGCGATCCTATCCAATCCCTTTTTCCAATTCTTCACTAATTAAATCTTGTGTCATTTTTTATAGTAGTGTTATTTCGAACAAAAAATAAATGCACTTCGATTAAATCATTAATCAGTTTGTTAAGGAACGCAAATACAAGTGTTGATTATTACCGACTTAACAACTCTTTGGAGACAACTAGGGGTGTTAATTAAAAACCGAAAATCAGATTCAAACTGAAAACAAAATCAATATGACACAAAAAATCGATACTAATATTTTGGTTTGATTTGGTTTTGACTTTGAATTTTAAAAACCAACCAAATTTGGTTTGGTTTTGATTTTAAGCAAAAAATAACCAGAAACAAATCGAACCAAATCGACTATAGAAATACTTATATAAAATTATTTACCCTAAAAATTGAGTAACAATTAAACTTATATTGTGGTTTTAAGGATATGTGATTTAACCAAGTACCAATTGATAAACAATGAATTAAATAGATAAATTGGACAATAAAATAAATCAAACCGGTCTGCAAACAATGCATCGACCTCGATTCGAGATAGTCTCGAGGTTAGTTAATAAGAACATTAGAGGATGGAACAAACACCAATGAACAGTGATGAACAGTAAGTAAAAGAAAGCAATGTATATGTATATTCTTATCAATAAATAATCATTCTCCTCCTACAAGTGAATGAGATCCCTCCTTATATAATAGAGGAATCCTAAATAAGGTACAACTCTAATAACAGAAGTAGATCCCATGATTGGCACTAATAACCGCTTTGATTTGATCTGTTCCGGGATTTCCGCCGTGATCTTCGACCGGTTACTGATATTTCGCCATTCCGTTATTACACCTTACTCGAAGTCAGTCATGCTTGATCTCGATTGTTTCTGGCCTCGATCTCAATGAACACTTCGATCTCCAGGCTTGATGTTCTATCTTCGAGCCCGATCTATTATGAGGTTACCCTCGGGGCAACTCCTCTGCCAACGAAATCGGATATGCCCGATTTCAACCGTACATAGATAGTCCCCTCATTTTTTAGAGTGTAACGAGAAGAAACGAATTTGAGACTTCGATTTAATACCTCGATCAATTATGACGTCAACATCGCGACGTAAGCAACAGAAGCGATTGAAGCGTCGTGTCTGCACAGTTCCCAAGGTCATTAATTAATTCAAGTTGATGGTCGGCCACCAGTGCTTTCATACCATCAAAGTGGCTATTATAAATAGACCACCTTCATAATCTTCTCAGACTTTACTTTCAAACTTCTTCTAATCTTCAAAAGCTCTTCTATTCTCTTCAAGTTCATCAACTTTGCCGGTTTCCGTTTGCCAATCTCTTATTAAAACACAAATTCTGTCTTTTTCTTCCTTAAACCTCATATAGCAATGGAAAAAACATCAAATACCGTTCCTCAAGCAGAAAAGGCCTCCTCATCGTGGTCGGCTAGTGACAAAACATCAGTGGAACCACGTACGAAGAATGCATCCCCGGGCCATATGAACTTACTTCTGACTTTAAAGTCGAAAAACCCTCTCCGGTTCCTGGACGATGCGAGCCCATGTCTAGATACATCTGTTCGATATTCGAAGGCGATCTCGAGTAGGTGAAAAAAGACTGCCACTGGGAGAATAAAGAGGTGGTGATTCCTACCCTCGAGGAGGAAATCACCACTCATATGAAAGGGTTCTTAAGTGTGTATACTTACCCTTTCACACTGGGTTCCGTCGATCCTGTTATAATCGACTTCTGCCGCCAATACCGGGTAACCCTAGGTTAGATCTACCCCATTTTTTAGCGCATTGTCATTTTTCTCAGAGTCTTCTCGAGCAAGGTCGAGGGAATGTCTTTCACCCTCGATCATCTCATTAGGCTATACAGCCCCCGTCTTTATCGGGGCGGACTGATAAGGCTTCAGCGCCGGGCCAAGAAGGTGTTGTTCTCGAGCATAGACGAGGACAAGGACCGATGATGGATAGGCCGATTTGTCCGAGTCAGGACCTCCGACTTAATCCTCGCCGAGAAGATGCCATTTCCCGAAGAATATAACATGAAGTTTAAGTAGAAACTTACCGATAATGTTTAATTACTTGTTATGTTTCCTTTACCTCTTCTCATCTATATTCTTCTTTATGGTGCAGCTTCCCCCTGGTTTCCTGGTGCACTCCCGGACCTTGCGGGTTGGGTTCGATAACTGGTTTCAACCTCTTCGTATGCTGAGCGCTCGTGGCGTGATTTGAACAAGGGTCGATGAGAGGCCAAAAATCATGGTAAGTTCCTCTATTCGTGTTTAATGCTTTCCTGTGAAATAATTCTTTTTAACAAGATTTCTTCTCATATAGGTCTTGGAGACAATGTCATCATGAGGCTGCCTCCATCCGGGGAAGAGGAAGTCCCGAAGCCGACCAAAGACAAGAAAAGGAGAAGGGTCTCGCCCCCAGATACCCCCAAAGCCCAAGAAAAGCAGGGTTCGAAAGTCGAAGACTGACCCCGCCGTTCTGTCTGCCGATGTAGTCCAAACACTACGAGATTAAGACGAGGAGGGAGAAGGTGTCGACTACCTAGTGTTGGCTCGGAAGAGGGGAGGCATCGAAGCTTTGAGAACTACTGAGCCGGTGACTGTCGAGGAGGTTCAGCCACAGACCGAGGTAATCTCGGAGGAAGGTCTGAGCAGAGTCCACGAGTCATCGGGTGTTGATGATGCCTCATGTCGTGATGATCAACCGGCGGGTGTCCCGAAGGGTCTAGTTCTGAGGCCCTTCAAAGAGAAGAAAATGCCCCAAGTGACTCGCTCGGGGAAATTAACATTGATGATTCGCCGCCCAGCCCCACGTTCTATGAGGGGAAGTTTCGGGATGCTCGGTCTATGGGGACCCCCGATGTGGGAACGGCCCCCGAAGGGGATGATATATTTCGTGGCTGCTTCACACGGGTCGATGATGTTCCCGACCTGGACGCATCACTCATTTTTGATGAGGCTCAGCAGCTTTTGAACCAAGTGAGTTTTAGCCCATGTTACCATGCTTGCGTTTGTTCTTATTTCTCTAAGTCTGATTTTCTTCCTTTCTGTACAGGCTACGACACTCCATCGAGAAGTGTCCTCCAAATACCGAGCTGAGCTGGCCCGATGTGAGGCTGATCTCAAAAAGCTTATGGAGGAGAGAGACACCCTCAAACTCCTCTATGTGCAAAAAGAAGAAGAGATCATGAGTATTCGAACTGAGATGACAAGAGCTCATCAAGATCAGACTGAGCTCATTGAACGGGTAATGTAAATGTTTTAGAGCTTGTTATGTATTAACTTGATATTGGCGACTAACACTTTGATCTTGCAGGTTCAGCAGAAGGCCGAATTGGTTGAGCAGCTTCGTGAGGAGGCCAAGATGAAAGAGGCAGAGACTTTGGGGTGAAAGCAGAACATGGACCATCTCACCTCAGAGAAAGATGCGGTTCGGGCCCAACTGTCTTCGGTTGAGCGTCAACTCCAAAGTGTGAAGGAGGTGAACTTAGCCCGAGCCTAGAAGGTTGAATAGCTCGAGACTCGATTGGCCGCTGAGCTTGCAAGGGCCACATCCGAGGCAGAGGCGCTCGTGGCCTCCTACCGAGCAGACGCTAAAGCCGCTAACACTCGGGCAAAGGATATTTCTGATGTTGCTGAGGTTAGATTGTCCCGTGTTGCCGATCATGCTAGGCGCCAGTCTAGGAGAGAGACGCTTGAGGAGGTACATGCTCGTGGCTTCTACCTCACGGCTGATATCGAGAGTGCGAAGGTTTTGGAGGACGAGGCTGGAGCTTTGCTTTCCGATGATGAAGACTCTGCTAGTGGATCTGAGAACGGAGGAGATGAAGATGAAGCTCCCAAAGATGCGGCTCCCGAGGCGGACTAGGCACTTAGGATATATGAAAGATTCCTTTTCTTTCTGTTTCGTCTTCGATTTCTGATTTATGATAAATTCTGTTTTGCCTTTGCCTTGTGAAAACTTTGTTGCAATCGGGTTGTTGTAGCCTCTATAATTGAGTGAGCAATAGCTCAAACTCATAGTAGAACAAACCCTTAGGTTTCTTTAGTTAAGCGAGGGCGAGTCCCCGAGCTCAACAATATGTTCGGGATTTTGATTTTGGATGGCTTGATCAAAGCCGTAATTGTACTGTTTTTATAGACGAGTTCGAGTAAGTTTCGAACTCACAGTAGCAGACCCCTTAAGGTTTTATATCAAATAATGATGAATCCTCAAGCTATATTAAAGTCAGTTTTATTTGAGCTCGAAATAGTGGAACTCTTAGGTCCGAATTGAGTGAGAACAAAATCTCGAACTCTAAGTGTATTGGCCCTTAGGCTCTTTAGATTGGGCCGATATGGCCTCTAAAAGATGGCTATTGTTTTCCTTTTTCGGCTTAGAAGACTTAGTAAAACTAATTTTATGCCTTAGCACATATTCTTTACCCATTGGGTTTTTTGAGGGTTCGATGTCGATTGATACCTCTTTGCTTTTTGTGCCTTAGCACGTTTGTGTTAAGATAATTTGATACCTCTTAAGGTTTTTCGGGGACTGATTTTATTGAATCCCTTTTGATTACTTGCCGAGGGTAGTCTTTTTTAACTGGTTTTTCAAAGAATTCGAAGGCCTATTTTTATTACGGGATTCGGACGTCTCCGAGCCGCTTTAATTTGGCCGTAGCCTTTGGGTTTGCCTCTTGGACTTATTTTCCAATAACACTTCGAACTTGTTCGAATTGTTAGTCCCCGAGAATGATGGCCTTGGCCTATAAATCGAGGGGTGCCTCTTTGAGGTCTTATGAATTTGAGTTTAGATTACTTGAATATGTCGATCATCGACGGCAATCCCCGAGTGTACGAGGGATATTTGCACTTGGCCTTGAGCCATTTATCACAAAATCATAAGTATGGATCTTGTATAATAGAAAATTTTCTTTGAGACACAAGATGTTTGATATAGAAAGAATGCTTCTTTGTATAATTTATACGTGCGTACATTTTTTTCCATCGGGGCTCAACTAATCTATATGGACACAGTTCATTTGACCGTTTGTCCCATTACAAAGTTTCCCTATCGAGACTCTTTGACATGAAGTATTTTCCTCGAAAGTGTAACATACGAGGGTGATGCCCCCCAGTATTCGAGGTTGATTGTAAAGAAGCCTTGGAAACTGTTGAATTGTCCTCAGGTAGCACATAATTGTTGCCTCATTAAAAACCTCTCCTGAAAAACCCACTTGGGACAAAAACCGATCTAAGGGAAAAAGAGTGCAACGCGTGCTTTAAAACCCGAGGTCTCGATGTCTTCGATCGAACACCTACAGTGAGTTAGTGTCGAATATATAAATGAAAAAAGGAGGATAAAGTCATACCTTAGCAATAATACCGTTTGAGAAGCGATATGTTCTAATAATTTGGCATTTGTTCCCCGTCCATCGTGCCGAGCTTGTAAGATCCCTTTCTGACGATGTCGAGGACTTGGTAGGGTCCCTCCCAATTTGGGCCGAGCTTCCCTTCATTAGGATCTCGAGTGTTGATGGTGACGTTTCTCAGGACTAAGTCTTCGACTCTAAAGTGGTAAAGGTGTGTTCTCCTATCGGAGTATCTTTTGATTCGTTTCTTTTGTGCAACCATTCGAACGAGTGTGGCTTCTCATTTTTCATCCAATAATTCGAGGCTAGTATTCATAGCCTCGTGATTTGACTCTTCTGTTGTATGTCAAAACCTGGCACTGGGTTCCCCGACTTCGATTGGAATCAAGGCTTTGGAGCCATATACTAAGGAGAACGGGGTTGCCCCCGTACTGGACTTTGATATTGTTCAATATGCCCAAAGGACTTCGGGTAGAATTTCTCTCCATTTCCCCTTAGCGTCGTTCAACATTTTCTTTAGGTTCTGAATGATAGTCTTGTTCGTCGATTTGGCCTGTCCGTTCCCACTAGGGTGATACAGCATTGATAATATCCTCTTTATTTTGTGTTCTTCGAGGAATTTCGTCACTTTGCTACCGATAAATTGTTTTCCATTGTCACACACTATTTTGGCGGGTATCCCAAATCAACATACGATGTGATCCCAGATGAAGTCTATAACCTCTTTCTCTCTCACTTTCTCGAACGCCTGTGCTTCAACCCATTTAGAGAAATAGTCAGTCATAAATAAAATTAACTTAGCTTTACCTGGGGCCGATGGCAGAGGGCCGACGATATCCATTCCCCATTTCATAAATGGTCATGGGGATAGGACTGAATGAAGTTGTTCTCCGGGCTGATGGATCATCGGTGCAAACCTTTGACATTTATCACATTTTCGAAAAAACTCCTTGGTGTCTTTTTCAATGCCATCCTAGTAGTATCCTGCTCTAATGATTTTGTGAATCAGTGATTCAGCACCGGAGTGGTTCCCACAAGTGCCCTCATAGACCTCTCGTATAACATAATCGGTGTCTCCTTGCCAATGGTCCATCGAATGTCCTTCTTTATATTGTTCCATCTTCAGCCAATGTGAATCGAGCAGCTTTGGTTTGTAGGGCCCTCGACTCTTTAGGGTCCGATGAGAGCTTTCTGTTCTTTAAGTATTCAATATATTTAATCCTCCAATCCCAGGTTAAGCTTGTAGAGTTTATCTCGGCATGACCTTCCTCGATCACGGATCTCGAGAGTTGAACGACAGTCCCTGAGCTGATCTCATCTTCCTCGACCGATGACCCCAAATTTGCAAGTGCGTCGGCCTCACTATTTTGTTCTCGAGGTACATGCTGTGAAGTCCACTCCTTGAAACGGTGCAAAGTTACCTGCAGTTTGTCCAAATACCTTTGCATTCTATCCTCTCGAACTTCTAAGGTTTTGTTTACTTGGTTCACCACCAGTAAAGAATCACACTTGGCTTTAATGACTTCTGCTCCCAAGCTCTTAGCTAGGTCGAGACCTGCAATCATGGCCTCGTAATCGGCCTCATTGATAGTAAACCTAGAAGTTTTGATAGATTGCCTATTAGTGCTACCTGTGGGCGGCTTCAAAACGATGCCTAGCCCGGACCCCTTCACATTCGAAGCACCGTCTGTGAAGAGAGTCCATACCCCCAATGATGTACCCGATTTTAACAAGAGTTCCTTTTCAACTTCGGGTACGAGGGTTGGCGTGAAATCGGCCACGAAGTTCGCTAAAATTTGGGATTTGATGGCCGTCCGGGGTTGATATTTGATATCATACCCACTAAGTTCAACGACCCATTTGGCCAATCGGCCCAATAGTTCGGGCTTGTGCAAAATATTATGAGTGGGTAAGTGGTTAATACGCATATGGGGTGACATTGAATGTATGGTCTTAACTTTCTAGATGCGCTTATCAGTGCAAGTGCTAATTTTTCCAAGTGTGGATATCTAGTTTCTGCTTCTCCTAAATTTCGACTTACATAATAAATGAAAAATTGTGTACCTTGCTCTTCTCGAACTAGGACACCACTTACCGCGATTTCCGATACTGCCAAGTACAAGCAAAGTTGTTCATCTGCCTTTGGAGTGGTGAAGCAGTGGTGGGCTCGATAGGTATCACTTCAATACCTCTAATGCATGTTGGCATTCCGGGGTCCAGGCGAAATCGTTCTTCTTTTTTAGCAGAGAGAAATTTTTTTGGCTTCGATCCGATGACCTCGAAATGAATCGGCCTAAGTTAGCTATCCGTCCAGTTAGCCTCTGCACGACTTTTACACAGTCCATGACGGTGATGTCTTAGATGGCCTTGATTTTATCGAGGTTGATTTCGATCCCCCGATTCGATACCATGAAGCCAAGAAACTTGCCAGACCCGACCACGAAAGCACATTTCTCGGGGTTGAGCTTCATGTTGTATTTCCTTAAAATCTCGAACGTTTCCTACAAATGAGCCAAATGGTCCTCTGTGCGCATGGACTTAACTAGCATGTCATCAATATAAACTTTCATTGATTTACCTATTTATTTTTTGAACATTTTATTTACTAGGCGTTGGTAAGTAGCTCCTATATTTTTTAGCCCGAAGGGCATTAAATTATAACAATATGTTCCATACTTGGTGATAAATGAAGTCTTTTCTCGGTCCTCCGGGTTCATTTGGATTTGATTGTACCCAGATTAGGCATCGAGAAAAGTAATGATCTCGTGGTCGGCCGTGGCATCGATCATGCGATCGATGTTAGGCAGTGGAAAAGAATATTTGGGGCACTCCTTGTTTAAATCCTGATAATCTATACATATTCTAAGTTTGTTCCCTTTTTAGGGACTACAACTACATTGGCTAACCATTCGGGATATTTCACCTCCCGAATGGACCCTATTTTGAGAAGTTTAGTTACCCCATCCTTTATGAATGCGTGCTTTACCTCGGACTGGGGTCTTCTCTTTTACTTCACCAGTTTGAACCTAGGGTCCAGGCTTAGCCGATGCGTCGTTATCTCCGGTGGGATACCTGTCATGTCTAAATGGGACCAAGCAAAACAATATATATTATCAATAAAAAATTGAATAAGCTTTTTTCTAAGTTCAGGGGTTAATCCCGTTCCCAGGTATACCTTTCGCTCAGGCAGGTACTCGATCAATATAACCTATTCCAGCTCTTCGACAGTTGATTTGGTGGCATCAGAATCTTCAGGAGCAATAAAAGTTCGAGGGGTCAGAAAATCCTCATCTTCTTCTTCTTCTATCTCCTACTTCTCTGATTCGGTCGAGGCTGGCGACTGTGATTGCTATTTGACTTTCTGTTTACCTTTGATACTCGACCTTTTCGAGGTTGAAAGTGTCGATATCGATGTTACCTCATTGACCGCAAACATTTCCTTTGCAATATGCTGCTTCCCGTATACTGTTTTTACACCATCCGACGTCGAGAATTTCATCATTTAGTAGAGAGTCGAAGGGATTGCCCTCATATTGTGGATCCAAGGCCTTCCGAGCAGGGCATTATACCTCATGTCGCCCTCAATTACGTGGAACTTGTATCTTGAATGGTTCCAGCCACATTCACCGGTAGAATAATCTCCCTTTTAGTTATTTCACTAGCCATATTGAAGCCGTTTAAGACCCGAGCTACAGGCACGATTTGATTTTGTAGGCCGAGCTGCTCCACGACCCTTGATCGGATGATATTCTCCGAGCTACTTGGATCCACTAAAACACGCTTAACTTGAACTTTATTTAATAAGATAGAAATTACTAGAGCGTCGTTGTGGGGCTGAGAAATGCCTTCTGCTTCTTCGTTGTTGAATGATAAAATGCCTTCGGGCACATAATCTCGGGCTCGTTTTTTCCTAGTGATTGATACCTTAGTGCGTTTGAATATGGGGCCCTGTGGAATGTCCACCCCACCGACGATCATATGAATGATATGTTGGGGTTTCTCCTGTTTATTTTTCCTGTTGGCGTCCCTTTATCTGAAATGGTTCTTGGCTCGATCGCTGAGGAACTCTCAAAGGTGGCCCTCATTGAATAGACGGGCTACCTCATCCCTTAATTGCCTGCAATCCTCGGTCTTGTGACCATGCGTGCCATGATACTTGCACATCAAATTTGGGTTTCTTTGGGAATGATCAGTTTGTATGGGTCTGGGCCACCTAGTATCTTTGATCCTTACGATTGCCGATACAATGCCCGATGCATCGATGCTAAAGTTATATTCCGATAATTGAGGTGCCTCCGTGGAATCGGCAAACTTATCAAAACCACTTTTTATCATAAGACCCCGATAATTCTGTCCTCGATCACTTCTTTGATCGTTCCGGGCAGAATTGCGTCCTGATCCATTGTTCCTTCGATTTGCGGTATATAGTTGATATCGGTCTCTGTTCGATTTTGTCTCCCTATCGACGTCCCTCTGGTTTTTAACTGCCGACCTATTTGGATGTACTGAACCAGAAGGGGCTCCTAATTGGTCATCCTAGACCCTGATCTTCGATTGATATAAATTGTGCACATCTGCCCAAGTTACAGCTGGACACTCGATCAAATTTTGTTTCAACTGACGTGATGCTATCGAACTTTGCTCGTTCAACCCTTGGGTGAAAACTTGAACGGCCCAATCATTTGTGACTGGTGGAAACTCCATGCGTTCCATTTGAAATCGAGTCCTCAACATTTCATTATCCCTTTGCCTTACCTTGAAAAGGTCCGATTTCCTCATTGCGACCTTTATGGCCCCGGCGTGTGCCTTTACGAAAAAATCTGCTAACATGGCAAATGAGTCGATGGAATTTGGTGGTAGGTTGTGATACCAAATCATTGCTCCCTTCGAAAGGGTCTCTCTGAATATTTTAATAGCACGGATTTGATTTCACCATCTTCTAAATCGTTACCCTTGATGGCATATGTGTATGAAGTAACATGCTCATTGGGATCGGTGGTCCCATTATATTTGGGTATGTCTGGCATACTAAACTTCTTTGGAATAGGCTTCGGATCCACATTTGGAGGAAACGACTTTTGTACAAACTTCTTCGAATCCATCCCTTTCAAGATTGGCGGTGCCCCCGGTATCTGATCAACTTGAGAGTTGTATGTCTCCACTTTTTTATCGTTGGCTTCGATTCTCTTCTCCCATGATTCAATTCTTTTGGTGAGCTCCTCGAGCATTTTCATTACCACATGATCAGTCCCCGATTTGTTACCATTCGACCTTTTCGGTACTGGCTCGGTACAGCGAGTAATTTCTGGCTCAACCCTATTCGAAGCTCTATGTTAATTTTATAACTGAGCAATAGCGGCTTGCTGAGCCTGAAGCATCTCGAATATCACTTGGAGACTGACTCATTCATCTCCTATGCCCTGTGTTTCTTGGCCACTAGGTCGGCCTTCTCTGCGTACACTCCCATCGAGATCTGCGCCTTGGTCTGTGTTTAGAGCAGCGTGCGAACTTACATCGACTGGGTTGGCAACCGGTACTCCCTTGAGATTAGCCTGTGGCACCTCGATTCATGGAGCAATCACATTTTTGTTTTCACCGTGGAATCCAAGGCCATTGTCACCATGTTTGGATGAGTTTTGTGAGTTTGACATGTTTTAACCTGAAAGAAAAGATGCTTGACAAGAACAAGCGTAAAATAGTGTGTTTTACCAGAATCAGTACTGAACAATCATTATTATCCTTACCCCCATGGTGGGCGCCAAACTATTTACCCTAAAAAATGAGTAACAATTAAACTTATATTGTGGTTTTAAGGATATGTGATTTAACCCAGTACCAATTGATAAACAACGAATTAAATAGATAAATTGGATAATAACATAAATCAAACCGGTCTGCAAACAATGTCTCGACCTCGATTCGAGATAGTCTCGAGGTTAGTTAATAAGAACAGTAGAGGATGGAACAAACAACAATGAACAGAGATGAACAATAAGTAAAAGAAAGCAGTATATGTATATATTCTTATCAGTGAATAATCATTCTCCTCCAACAAGTGAATGGGATCCCTCCTTATATAATAGAGGAATCCTAAATAAGGTACAACTCTAATGACGAAAGTAGATCCCATGATTGGCACTAATAACCGCTTTGATTTGATATGTTCCGGGATTTCTTCCATGATCTTCGACCGGTTACTGATCTCTCGCCATTCCGTTATTACGCCTTACTCGAAGTCAGTCATGCTTGATTTCAATAGTTTCTAGCCTCGCTCTCAATGAACACTTCGATCTCCAGGCTTGATGTTTTATCTTCGAGTTCGAGCCGGATCTATTATGAGGTTACCCCCGGGGCAACTCCCCTTCCAATGAAATCGGATATGCCCGATTTCGACCGTATACAAAAACGTTATTATTACACACACACACACACACACACACACACACACACACACACATACACACACACACACACATATATATATATATATATATATATATATAAACTTTTATGGTAGATATTTAATCGTTTGCACTCTTAGTTGTATTTACCCTTAAAAATGAGTAACAATTAAATTTATATGCGATTTAAAGGACACGTGATTTAATTTAACATGAATGATCTAAAATCAGCAAATAATTAAATTAAAGAGAGATAAACCGATCAAACCAAACACGATGGAACAATTAAGCCTGGCTTTAAATTGAACACTGAAACTGGTTTAGATCGAGTCCTCGATACATGCTCGGTTGTAATTAAAGAGAAGAGGAAATAAAGAACACTTAGAACAACAACTAGAAGACAAAAATAAACTTTATTGCTTTGATATGCGTTCCAACAGTATTTTAAAATGAAAAAGTTCTCCCCTTTATATAGTATGGGAGTTTTAATCCTAGTATAAGTCAAATAAGGTTAAAATCTTCTCTTTTCGGTAAATGTCGATCTGTAGTTGATATCGAACGGGATTTGCGCCATATTATCCGGTTGAGGACGGATATTACGGCTCCCTGCTCATCGTGCTTAACCGTTTCTCTTTTCCCTTATTCCCAGAACTTCACTCTGCCCGGACCCGATGCTCAGCCGTGTCCGATCTCGGATGCACGGTCCATCCTCTCCAGGCTCAGAAATGAAGAACCATTCGTCTTTACTCGAGGTGCGTCACATCATGCTTCCCTCTTCTTTCTTAACCAGACAATCGGGGGTAACAATATCCCTGATTTTACCTGTACACAGATAGTCCGCTCACGTTTTGGAGGGTAGATTTATTGAAGCAATGAGAAGTGATTAATTGACCTCGGCTCCTCTCTCCATACACTACAATTGGGTCGATGGGTCAGTGAAACATCCCATCACTCACGTTGTTCCGACTTCGGATATGTGTCAACCACTGGTTGACCGTTCTCGCATGTGAAACGTCACGCATTAATTATCTTCTCCCTATAAAAGCTTTGGTTCTTTTTTCACTTTTTTACTTTCCGATTCGAGAACTTTTTAATTTACCCACGAACTTTTTACTTGCTCTTAACCCCTTCAAATCTTCATACACTGCTCTCCATATCCTCATATCTCCATCTTCCCATCTTCAAATCTTCATACGTCATCCTTGAATCTTCAAGTTTGACCTTTAAACCTTCATTCTCATCTTCAAAGCTTCATACATTCATATTCCTAGAATTCGATGTCGAAAACTTCTAAATCTGTGCCCCAACAGACTGCCCCTTCAACTTCTAACCCGGCCAGGGATGTCGAGGTGGTCGTACCTGAAGTGGCACCGGAACCTCCTCTAAAGAATTTCATCCTCTAAGTCTGCTCTATAGAAAATGACTTTAAGGTCGAAAAAGCATCCAAGGAAGGGGATTGAGGCGAGGAGGTACATATGCTCCATCACCGAGGGCATGCTCCCGACGGTTAGGGAGTACTGCAAGTGGGAGGGCAGATTCACCCATACTTTTGGAGGATTGTGATCCTCCCCCATCACTTCGTCAATAACACGGAGCAACCTCGATTTACCATCGACAATCACTCGTCTGTCAGGCAAAAAAAGCTCCATTCTCGAGCATTTATGAGGACATGGATAGAGGTTGGCAGGGGAATCCCATTCTCCGCGATTTCTTGTCATTCCCTGAAAAGTGGAACCTAGTATGTAAGTTCCTCTCCTCTTGAGGATTTAGAATACTTTATGGGTTTTGTTCTTCTTTCTCATCGCTTGGTTCTGTCGTTGTGCATCGGTTCCCAGAGTCCCCAACGCAGTTCCCCACTTCAAAGAGTGGGTCGAGGGAATCTACATACATTTATCGTACTTCGAGCGTAAATGCCGCAAACTCTCAAAGAGCAAGTGGGAGGCTCGTCCCCATGGTGAGTATTCTCCCCCGATTGAGTTACCATTTTCTATTCAACTGCTATCTTTACTAAGTCCCTTTCTTCCTTACACAGGTTTGCCCAAGACCACTGAGCTTTGGACAGTAGGCGAGGACGTGGGTCCGTCCTCACCTACTAAACTCTTTGCTTTGGAATAGCCTGCCACCGAGGCCACTGTGAATAAGGAGGAGAAAAAGAGAAAAAAGATGGGGTCTTCCAGTTTCTTGGACGCCAAGAAGGGAAGGGTCGCGGTTAGGGTCCGAAAGAGCAGTAATAAAAGTACCCGGGCCAGGGTACCGGACCACGAATCCATTTACCGGATTAGGGACTATCCTGAAGATGACAACTTGGAGTTCGTCGCCCATGGGCTGGCCACTGATGTAGAGGAGCTGGTAGTATCGGAAGGTAGTAATCGAGAGGTCGAGCCCCCTTTGGCTTGGGAGCCCGAAAGAGAGCCAGTTACTGCAGCCTCTCGAGAAGCTACTCCCTCTTATAGAGAATTCATCAGTGTCATTGACATCCCAGAGTTGTCGTCTCACACAGAGTCTCTATTTGACGAGGCTTAGTCCATCAAAGAAAAACAAACTGAGACATCACGGGTCGTAGACAAGGTCCTCAACTGTTCTTCAAAAAGGCATGGGCATAGGTGCGTTGGAGGACTACTTCGATTTTGGTCACCTAGAGATCCAAAAAAAGGATGTGCTGCCGGAGTCAGGTGGGCCGAGATCGAGCCCAAAGCTGGTGAAGCAGTTCCTGTGTTTAAGATCCCAGCGGATACCCGGGTGCTGTCCGGACCGGTTGGCATTGCCAGCTACCTTTGCTGCTTGGTCACCAAAGAGGATCAAGCGAATATGAATGAGGTGGATGCACCGAGCCTTATCAACGAGGCAGAAAATATGTTGAACATGGTATGCTTTTCTTTCTTTGTATCCCTTAAAGGGTTCATTTAAACTTAGCATATTCTTATGATCTCATCATTTTTGTTTCTCAGGCCTCAGTGATTCATCACGAAAGCTTCCATCGGTCTTGGATGGAGGTGAGACAACTCGAGTTCGAGCTCTGGAACATGCCTGTCATAAGGATATGTACAAAGATCTTAGCAAGCAAAGAGACGAGGCCCTCAAGGACCTCCCCATCCTCCAGGCCGAGCTAAAGCTCAAAAGGAGGCCTCGTCGGTGAAATGGGAGCATGTCGTTCAGGTCAAGAAGGTAAGGATATTTGAGATTAATAATGAAAGGTTATTCACAGTAGCTAATGCCTCAACCTCGCAGGTCCAAGAGAAGATAAACCTGATCGACCATCTCCGGGCCGAGATGAACGAGCTCAAATCTTCGGCCGAGGCGTTGAGGAGAAAGATGGATCTTCTGGCCTTGAAAAAAGAGGCTACTAAAGAGGAGTTGGCATCAACGAATGACCAGCTCAGGGTGATGAAGTATAAAGCCTATAAGTGGTCTCGGTTGAATGATAGTTTCGAGCACAACTGGGCTTAGCCATCTCGGAATGGGATGCCCTCGGTCGGGAGTATACCGCATTGAATTCCATATTGGAGGAAGCTTCAAACGAGTCCTTCGAGGTCTAGTATATGCTTGCCCAATACAATAACAACGTGGAGATAACCGAGGCCCGTTTAATAACAAAGACTGAATATGTAAAGTGTCTATCCCGACGGGAGACCCTCGAGGAGATTCACGTGGGGGTTCAATCTATCGGCCGATATTGAAGAGACTAAGAGGCTTGAGGCCAAGGTCAAAGAGATATATGAGCCCGAGGGTTCAGGTAGTGAATCGGGCTCTGGCGAAGACTAGGCGTAGATGCCTTAGTTTATTTTTTTCTTTTCTTTTGTACATAAAGTTTTGTTTATTTTGAGGCCGTTTTACCATGCCTTTGTAAATACTTTTGGCATATATAGAAAATTCTATAATGTGTCTTTTACTTTTCAGCATCCGTTTGCAAGTCTTTGTTTGAAAAATGTCATTAATGCCTTAGCATAAAATTGGACATAATTTAGAGTGCTCGTTCCCCCAGAGCCCGAAAGAGGTCTGGTTTCAATAACAACTCTGAGTTGCTTAGGCTTAGGAATATCTGATAAAAATGAAGTCTTTAAAATACTTGAATATTTCAACCGGACACGATGATGTTTTACCGAGGGTAGCCTTTTTTCATAGGTTTTAATTATGTGTAAGGACCTTACTTTCTACGTACGGACTTGGATGTCTCCGAGCCGTTTTAAGTTGGCCATAGCCTTTCATGTTCAGGCCCTACCTAATAGGCTCGGTGACTCCGGGACTCGATAGCTCGAGGTGTCCAATCTTATTATCGGACAACAGTCCTCGACTCGGGGAGGCTTGTGGGCTCTAGGATTTTGAACCCATTATTTGTTCTAAATAACTTAATGAATATATCGCTGGTACAAATATGAAGTGATGAAATATAGAGGGCAAATTTCTTTCATTGCTTTGCATGCAGAGTACATGATCGAAGGCACAAAAGCTTTCTGCAATGGCAAGAATGAGCTACACGGGCATGATTTGTTTGACCATTTGACCCTTACAATGAATTCTAATATTCAAGCCTTAGCTTTTAATATCAAATAAAAAATGCCTTCTAAGGATCCCTACTAAGGGTGTAATGGCTCCCCCAGTATTCGAGATTGAGCTCATGAGGGCTCGAATACTATCGATCCAGTATGGGTGGTCAGTAATACCGGCCTCAGGATGGTCTTCAAAACTAAGGTAGCATGTTTTACTGTTGCCTCATTAAAAATCTTGCTGTAAAACCCACTTCGGAAAAAATCGGTCCAAGGGAAAAAGAGTGCAACACGTGCTTTCAGACTTAATCGTTAAATTTAACCTCAAACGAATACCTGCATGGGTTAGTCCAAAGCATAAAAAATTTAAAAGGAAATTGTATTCGTACCTTAGTAGTAGTACTGCTTTAAGTGTGCCACATTGCATTTGTTCGGTAGTTGTGTACCGTTCCCTGACTCGAGCTTATATGAACTTTTCCCGGTTATACCGGCAACTTTGTACGGACCTTCCCAGTTCAGGCCTAGTTTCCTGCCATTTGGGTTCTTGTTGTGTAGCGTAACTTTCCTTAATACTAAGTCCCTGACTTGAAAATGTCAAAGGTTAGATCTTCAGTTGTAGTATCTCCCCATTCGCTACTTTTGGGCCGCTAATCGGACTAGGGTGACTTCTTGCCTTTCATCCGATAAGTCTAAGCTCGTTGCCATGGGCTCATTATTTGATGTCTTAGTAGCGTACTGGAACCTTAGGCTTGGTTTCCCTACTTGTATCGGGACCAGAGCTTTCGCACTGTAGACTCAAGAGAATGGGGTCGCACCAGCATTTGACTTCGAAGTCGTTCGATATGCCCACAAGACCTCGGGCAAAATTTCTTTCCATTTTCCCTTCAAATTAGTCAATCTCTTCTTCAAGTTTTGGAGTATAGTTTTGTTTGTTCACTCTTCTTGACCGTTTCTACTAGGGTGGTAAGGTGTTGACAGGATCTTTTTAATTTTATGGTCGAGAAACTTATTTACCTTGCCACCGATGAACTGCTACTCGTTGTCGCAAGTGATCTCAGTCGGTATCCCTAATTGGCATATTATATGATCCCATATAAAGTCGATGACCTCTTTCTCCTGCACATGTGCTTTGACCCACTTGGAAAAATAATCGGTCATGAGTAGTATGTATTGGGCTTTACCGGGTGCCCATGGCAAGGGGCCGGCGATGTTCATCCCCCATTTCATAAATGCCACGATGATAGGACCGGGTGAAGCATTTCCCCTAGTTGATAAATCATCAGGGCGTACCTTTGGCATTTGTTACATTTTCGAACGAAGTCTTTCACATCCCTCTCCATCTCGTTCCAGTAATAACCGGCTCGGATCAATTTTCGAACTAAAGATTCCGCTCCTGAATGGTTTCTACAAGTACCCTCGTGTACTGCCCTCATGGCGTAGTCGGTCTCCCCCGGATCCAAGCACCTAGCTAGTGGCCCGAAAAAGGATCTTCTATAATTTTTCCTCGACCAAGCTGAACTTGGCAGCTTTAGTACGTAAGGCCCTTGATTCCTTGGGATCCGATGGCAATTTCCCTTTCTCAAGGTAGTCTATGTATTTGTTCCTTCAGTCCCAAGTCAAGCTTGTCGAGTTCACCTCGGCGTGACCTTCTTCTACCACCGAGTTCATCAATTGTACTACTGCTCCAAAGTTAAATTCGTCGGAGTTGACTGGCGACCCTAAATTGGACAACGCATCGGCCTCATTATTTGGATACCGAGGTACGTGTTGTAGAGTCTATTCATTGAATTGGTGTAATGTCCCCTGCAACTTATCCAAGTATCTCTGCACCCGTCCCTCTTTTGCTTCAAATGTCCCATTGACTTGGTTGACAACAAGGAGGAAGTCACATTTGGCTTCGATCACCTCAGCCCCCAGGCTCTTAGCCAGTTCTAGACCTGCAACCATAGCCTCATATTCAGCTTAGTTGTTAGTCAATTTTACAGTTCTAATAGACTGAATTATCACGTTACTCTTAGGTGGTTTTAATACGATGCCCAGCCTGGACCCCTTTACGTTGGAAGCACCATCCGCGATTAGGGTCCAAATCCTTGATCTAGTCCCCGAGGTGAGCAGTAATTCCTTCTCAACCTCGGAGATTAATATCGGTGTAAAGTCGGCCTCGAAGTCTGCCAAAATCTGAGATTTTATGGCAGTTTGGGGGTTTGTACTCGATATCGTACCCGCTAATGTCTACGGCCCATTTGGCCAGCCGTCCTGAGAGCTCGGGTTATGCATAACATTCTTCAGTGGGTACGAAGTTATGACATATATTGGGTGACACTGAAAGTATAGTTCTAATTTCCTAGATGCGCTTAATAAGGCGAGCGCTAATTTTTCTAAGTGTGGATACCTTATTTCGGCATCGCCTAATGTTCTACTAACTTAATAAATAGGAAATTGCGTGCCTTCTTCTTCCCGGACCAGGACACCACTTACCGCCACCTCGGAAACTACCAAGTAGAGGTATAATTATTCATCCGCCTGCGGAGTGTGCAGTAAGGGAGGGCTCAGTAGGTATCATTTGAGTTCTTCTAAAGCTCGTTGGCACTCCATGGTCCAAGAGAAGTCGTTCTTTTTTTTTAATAATGAGAAAAACCGGTGGCTCCTATCCGATGACCTCAAAATAAACTCGCCCAATGCGTCTATCCGCCTGGTCAGTCTTTGTACTAACTTGACGTTGTCAACTACGGTGATATCTTTTATAGTTTTGTTTTTGTCCAGGATGATCTCTATTCCCCGGATGGATACCATGAACCCGAGGAAATTGCCCGAGCTGGCTCCGAAATCACACTTCTCCGGGCTTAGCTTCATGTTGTATTTCTTTAATATGTCGAAGGTTTCCTGCAAATGCTTCAAATGGTCCTATGCTCGCAGGGACTTAACCAACATATCATAAACCTGCATTGATATTCCTATTTATTCTTCAAACATTCAGTTAACTAGGCGTTGATAAGTGGCACCAATATTTTTTAGCCTAAACGGCATCACGTTATAATAATAGGTTCCGAATTTGGTTATGAAAGAAGTCTTTTCTTGATCGCTCGGGTTCATCCAAATTTAGTAGTACCCGGAGTAGGTGTCGAGAAAACTCATTATCTCATGTCCGGCCGACGCATCGATCATTTGATCGATGTTAGGAAAAGGGAATGAATCCTTCAGACACGCCTTGTTTAGATCATTATAAACTATCACATTCTAAGTTTGTTTCCTTTTTTAGGTATGACTACTACGTTAACTATTAATCTGGGTACTTAACTTCCCAGATAGAAGCTATTTTGAAAAGTTTAGATACCTCATCTTTGATGAACGCGTGCTTGATCTCGGACTGCGTCCTTCTCTTTTGTTTGACCGGGTAGAACTTTGGATCCAGGCTCAATTTGTGAGTTTTCACCTCCGGTCCCTGTCATATCTAAGTGGGACCAGGCAAAACAATCGGCATTAGCTTTAAGAAAATCAATAAGTTTTTTCCTGAGCTCGGGAGTTAGTCTCGTGCCCAGGTATACCTTTTTGATCCGGTATGTGCTCGATCAGTATAACTTGATCCAATTCCTCAATTGTTGATTTAGTGGCATTGATGTCATTAGGTGCTATAAAATATCTCGGGACGCCATAATCATCCTCCTCGTCCGTTGTGTGCTCATCCTAATTTTTTGGCCTGGTCGAGTTCAGGATCATTGATTGCTATTTGGTTTCCTTTTCTTCGGCCAGCCCCCTATTTTTTTATGTCGAAGTCACGAGCACAAGGATTACTTTATCGACATCGAACATCTCCCTCATGGCCGATTGTTCCTGTAGACTATTTTGACCCCTCAAGTAGTGGGAAATTTCAATGCCTGATGTAAGGTTGAAGGCACCGCCCTCATGTTGTGAACCCATGGCCTTTCAAACAAGGCATTGTACCCCATATCCCCATCGATCACGTAGAACTTCATTTCCTGGGTGATCCTAGCAATGTTTATTGATAAAGTTATTTCACCCTTCATTGTCACTTATGCCATGTTGAATCCGATCAACACCCGGACCGACTGTATGATTTGGTCCAATAATCCCATTTGTTCTGCGACCCTCTATCGGATGATATTGGCCGAGCTACCTGGATCGAGCAACACACATTTAACTTGAGATTTACTGATAAGCACGGATATTACCAGCGCATCATTGCGAGGCTGGATGATGCCCTCGGCATCTTCGTCGCTGAACGAGATGGCCCCTTCCGGGGCATAATCTCGGGTGTGTTTTCCCCTTGTGATAGAAACTTTGGTGCGTTTTATCATTGGCCCTTGGGAGACATCCACTCTCTCGATGATTATGTTGATCACGTGTTAGGGCTCCTCTTGTTCAACCTGTTTTTCGGCATCCCTATTTTTGAAATGATTTTTGGCCCGTTCACTTAGGAATTCTCAAAGATGCCCGTTGTTGAATAATCTAGCCACTTCTTCCTTTAGCTGTCAACAATCATCGGTCCTATGACCGTGAGTACCGTGGTACTTACACACAAAGCTATGATTCCTCTGTGAGGGATCAGATTGAAGTGGTCTAGGCCACTTGGTCTCTTTGATGTGACTTATAGCTGATATTATACATGCAACATCCACGTTGAAATTGTACTCTAATAATCTCGATGCTTCCCTACCCCGAGCGACCTGTCAAAATCATTTTTACTCATCAAACCCCGTTGCTCGGTCCTTGATCATTTCTCCTATCGTTCCTGGTTGTGTCGCGACCAGATCCGTTTTCCCTCCTGTTCGAGCCGTACTTGGGGGGAAAGGCTTCTGAATGAATTTTTTGGAATCCGCCCCCCTTAATATTGGAGGCGTTTCAGGGATCTGATCGACCCTGAAATTGTAAGTTTCCATCTTCTTATCATTGGTTTATATCTTTTTGTCACCAGACTCCACTCGCTTTGTCAGTGTTTCGAGTGTCTTTATCACCTCGGAAGTTTCCACGCGCCCGAATTCATCCGGCTTCACAGAGATTTATTCATCCCTTCGATTGTTTTCTCTGACCCGCTCGGGCTCGATCCTATCAGGGATGTGACTTTGGGTATGCAACTATGCTATTACCACTTGCTGAGCTTGCAACATTTCGAAAATCAACCGCAAGCTAACCTCATCACCTTCCACTTTGGTGTTTCTCGAGCCGATGACCGAGGTACCCCGCGAATGCTTTTTTCACGGTTAGCTGGTAGGTTAATGTTGATGGAAACCTGTGACTTAGCGTCAATCGGGTCAGTGACTAGGACACCATCGGGATCAATAGGGGGCACGTTATTGCTAGGTTCCACGTTATTGTTTTCACCGTGGTGGCCTGACTCGACGTCAACGTTCAAGTGAGCAGACTAAGAATTTGACATTCTAAGGTTAACTTGAAATCAAACTTGAAAGAACAAGTGTAAAATATGGTGTGTTATGGAGATTTATATTAAATCATCACTATTATCCTTTGCCCCACAGTGGGCGCCAAACTATTTATCCTTAAAAATGAGTAACAATTAAATTTGTATGCGGTTTAAAGGACACGTGATTTAATTTAATACGAATGATCTAAGAACAGTAAATAATTAAATTAAAGAGAGATAAAATGATCAAACCAAATGCGATGGAACAATTAAGCCTGGATTTAAGTTGAACACTGAAACTGGTTCCGATCGAGCCCTCGATACGGGCTCTGTGTTAACTAAAGAGAAGAGGAAATGAATAACACTTTAAACAACAACTAGAACATAAAAATGAATTTTATAGCTTTGATATGCGTGCCAACAGTATTTTAAAATAAAAAAGTTCTTCCCTTTATATAGTAGGGGAGTCTCAATCCTAGTACAGGTCTAAATAAGGTAAATATCTTCTCTTTTCGGTGAATGCTGATCTACAGTTGATATCGGACAGAATTTGCACCGTAATATCCAGTTGAGGGCAGATATTATGGCTCCCTGCTCATCATGCTTAACCGTTTTTCTTTTTCTTTATCCTGAAACTTCACTCTGCCCGGTCCCGATGCTCAGCCGTGTCCGATCCTGGATGCACGGTCCATCCTCTCCGGGCTCAAAAACGAGGGATCCTTCGACTTTATTCGAGGTTGCATTAGATCATGCTTCCCTCTTGTTTATTTACCGAAAAATCGGGGGTAACATTATCTCTGATTTTACCCGTACACAAGTTGATAGTCTAATTCTTTGCCATTATAATAATCAAGTTCTTTGTTTTTATATTCTAGTTTGGTGGTAGTTTTATTTTGCTAAATCCAAGAATCTATTTCATGTTAAAAGTAATTTATTGTTAATTGATTCCTTAAATTACTCATTCTATTTAATTTAATTATATATTATCAATATATCTTGGTAAATGATAAATTTTCTTTACGAATATTTGGTTTGAGACTATTGTGTTAGAATATAGTCGTAGAATATGTGCTTGGAAAATGACTTGCAGTTAAGATAAAACACCGACAAAAAATTAAAATAATCGAAAAACAGATAAAAACCGACATAAATCAAACCTATAAAAATCGAGTTAATTAGTTTAGTTTTGTTCTAATATTAAAAAACCGACTTGATTACTTCGATTTCCTTTTAGAGGAAAATTGACCCAAACCGAACCATGAACACTTCTAGAAACAACTCTCAAGGGTTATCTTAATGATAAATAAAATAGGTACAAACGTCGACAAGTTCAAATCTTAATAGAAATAAAAAATACTTGATCATTTATTTTCATCATATTAAGCCCTAGCCATTTGGGTTTATGCGTGGACATTCGACAACGAAAGCCATTCACCTTGTAAGGATATTGATTGAACAATATAGGGAGAGGAAGAGGGACTTGCATATAGTGTTCATCGACTTAGAAAACACTTACGATAAAATCCCGATGGAGGTTCTATGGAGACGTTTGGAGGCTAGAGGGGAACGTGTGGCCTACATTAGGGGTGATTAAAGACATGTATGATGGAGCGAAGACCTGGGTGAGGACAATGGGAGGGGTCTCGGACCATTTTCCGATCGTGATGAGGTTGCATTAGGGGTCAGCACTCAGCCCTTTTTTGTTTGCCCTAGCGATGGACGTACTGACTCGCCACATCCAAGGGGAGGTGTCGTGGTGCATGTTATTTGCAGACGACATTGTTTGATTGACGAGATGCGAGATGGTGTTAACGCGAGGTTAGAAGTGTGGAGACATGCCCTGGAGTCTAAACGTTTCAAGTTGAGCAGGACCAAGACAGAATACTTGCAGTGTAAGTTTAGTGGTGCAAATCAAGGAGTCGAAGGGGAGGTGAGGTTGGATTCACAAGTCATCCCTAGGGAGGAAAGTTTTAAGTACCTTGGGTCTATTATACAAGGGGTGGGTGGGTGGGGAGATTGACGAAGATGTCGCATATTGTATTGGAGCAGGATGGATGGAATGGAAACTTGCTCCCGGTGTTTTGTGTGATAAGAAGGTACCACCAAAACTTAAAGGTATATTTTATAGAGCGGTGGTCAGACCGGCTATATTGTATGGGGCTGAGTGTTGGCTAGTCAAGAGCTCCTATGTCCAGAAGATAAAGGTAGCAGAGTTGATGATGTTAAGATGGATGTGCGGGCACACCAGGTTGGATAGGATTAAGAATGAAGTTATTCGGGACAAGGTGAGTGTGACTCCTATTGAGGACAAGAATGCAGGAAACAATGCTTAGATGACTTGGACATGTGAGGAGAAGAAACAAAGAAGACCCGGTAAGGAGGTATGATGGGTTGACATTGAAGGGCTTTAGGAGAGGTAGATGTAAGACGAAAAAGAGTTGGGGGTGAGGTGATTAGGCATGACATGGCGCAACTGCAGCTGACCGAGGACATGACCCTTGATAGGAAGGTTTGGAGGTCGAAGATAAGATAGTAGGTTAGGTAGTCTAGATTATTCATACCAGTATTATTAGTACGTAATCTCGCATTTGGTTGGTATTAGGTTTCTTTGAGTGCCTATCATTTTTGGCATTTCGTTCATATTACTATCTTGTTATTTATGCTATTTTTACATGGCTTTTCGGTGTTGTCCCGTTTTATTTTTCTTTTTATTATTGTGGTGTTTATGCTTTCCTAAGCCGATGGTCTATTGGAAACAGTCTTTCTACCTCCACAAAGTAGAGGTAAGGTTGGGTACATATACCCTCTTTAAACTCCACTATGTGAGATTATAATGGGCTAGCCATATATTACTTACGTTTAGTGGACAGAGTTACTCAACCCAACAATATTTAAGCTATAAATCAATATATTAAAGAAAGGGGGGCAGGGGTACACTTTGGGAGAAAGTATATGTTTATCCATAAAAGGTAAAAATGGTGTGGGATATGAACATAACAGGGGAAGAGAAAGAAATATGGATATTTGGAGTATTCGCAAATACGGCCAATAGAATGGTATGGGGGGAAGTTAAAAAAGTGGGGTTAGAGCGACTTGGAGAGTGAGAGGGTTTTTAAAAAGCTAACAGACATCCTCTGCAACTGCTATGTTGTTGCTTCCTCTTCGTCACTTCCCTTGTCTTCTTTTGTTACTTGCCCACCCCTTCCCTTCTTCTTCATTTGTTTTTGCTGCTCCTTTGATATCCGCTGCTTCTTTTGACGTTTCTTCTTCTTCTTCTTCTTCTAATTATATAAGTATATTTCTATATTGAAATACAGGATCTCCACTATCCACTTTTCTTTATTCCTCTTTGCCTTTTCCCTTAGTATATACACACACAAAAAAAGAAACGTTTATTGGTCAACCTTCATTTTCACTTTTCAGATTAAATTTTTTATCTGCTCCTCCCGCTCTTCCACAAACACACGTTAAAGTGGAGAGTCGGAGATTACGAAGCTACATATATATATATA
>AWOL01S0015262.1:7279-17541 GCA_000715115.1 Nicotiana otophora | reverse complement strand
CGTTCTGGTGAAAGCTATTGAATGTGAAGTTAATGGATAATTGGATTATGAGGGGTATCTATTGGACATCCTTGTTAGATAAGTCCGAGAGTTGAGATTGCCTCCGTTAATGTGTTATGACGAGGTCTATAAGTCGAGGAGGCCACCTTGATGTCCAAAAGTGTTAAGGAAATAAAATGTTCTCATTGAGTGTATAGGAAAATGATTGTGAATCGAAAGGCACATTATATATGTTATGATTTAAATATGTGCAGCTCATGTCCAGATATCACTCTTATAATATAATTCCCTTAATGTTGAGATCCGTGTTATTGATATATATTGTGNGTACCCGGTGTATCATGTGTCTACGTCTATGAAGGTAATAATAAATCCTTTATCTATCGTTCTGGTGAAAGCTATTGAATGTGAAGTTAATGGATAATTGGATTATGAGGGGTATCTATTGGACATCCTTGTTAGATAAGTCCGAGAGTTGAGATTGCCTCCGTTAATGTGTTATGACGAGGTCTATAAGTCGAGGAGGCCACCTTGATGTCCAAAAGTGTTAAGGAAATAAAATGTTCTCATTGAGTGTATAGGAAAATGATTGTGAATCGAAAGGCACATTATATATGTTATGATTTAAATATGTGCAGCTCATGTCCAGATATCACTCTTATAATATAATTCCCTTAATGTTGAGATCCGTGTTATTGATATATATTGTGATAATTTGTTGCGATATGGATGTGTTGTTAGGAGTTGTTTTGGTGGTCCTCTGGCAGGTGGTTAGGCCTAATTGCAGAGGAGACTCTGCCGAAATTTCTAAAAACAAAATTTGGGAGTTAGTCAAATTTGGGAGTTAGTCAAATTTGGGAGCTTAAGATGTGTGGAAGAAGAAACGAGTTATGTTAAGTGTGTGGGGACGGACTCTACTTGTCATTTGAGGATGAATGATCCTAAGTGGGGGAGAATGTAAGGCCCCGTAAAGAGTTTCTAATGATTTAAGATTTTAAAGTGCGCCAACGGTATTTGGGAATAATTTATTTGAGTATTAAAGGAGACCTATGGGATAGAGCAACATAGTTTTGAATTGATAATGCATGTTTAAGGTAAGTTGGAACATACTAAGGAGTTTTGTGAATGGAAAGAACTTGTGTGGAACAAGTTGGATACATTAATTGGAAAGGATGTTTCAATTGGCACAAGAACCGACTTCCAATGAATAGCACTACCTCAATATACTGACTTAGGTGGTGATCTACCTATCAAATTACTTCCCTTCGCGTATAGTTTCCAACGCATCAAACCGTTTGTCATTTGGATATTTCTACAGAAAGTTATGGCCAATTTACTGGACCTGTGTCATATGCACGCCCAGAAGAGCGGCCGCGCATATTTGAGAGTTTCTGCCTCAGGTGCGCGGCCACTTGCCCAAGTGCACGGCCGCGCATATAGAAGCTCATTTAACACCCCCAAGGCCGGGTAGAGAGAGGGGCTAAGTCATTTCTTGAGCTACAACCTGATATTTTAGAGAGATGTAAGAGCATTTTTAGAGAGAGGAGGAGTAAACCTAACAATCTAATCATCCAATTTTGCACCAATCTCCAAGAATCAAGGAAGCTAATCACCAGATCTTCATCAAAGAGGTAAGGTTCCATACCCTAGTCTTTAATTTTGAGTTTGGGGTACTAAAAGATAGATGATGGGGAGTATGATTCTTGGGTGTAAGAGTATTATTTATACATGCTTATACTAATCACAAGATCTTCATCTAAGAGGAAGCTTATTTATACATGCTTGTAGCGAAATTTGCACACCTAGTGTTTGATAAAATGCTCAAATGAGCTGAAACTATGAATATCTTCCTAATTTGTGTTCAATTTTGTTATGTCTCAAAATAGATTGGGATTGCTAGAATTTCAGGAACGTTGTAATAATTTAAGAAAAGCTCAAAGTAAGGTATGTTGGCTAAACTTTCTCTCTTAGAATCGAACTCCATAATGTTCCCGTGAGTTTCAAAGTATGGGTTGCGTATTAAATTGTTATGGCTTTGAGTCGTGTTTCAAATGAAAGCTAGTATGCCAAATTATGTGAGAAAAACTCGATATGTTTAAGGCCCTTAATTTCTCATATGTGTACCTAAAGTCTTGATTGGAAATGCCTTGTTATTGATAATGTATAAAGATGCTCGAAAGTGAAAGAAGTGAGTTAGTGATATAAAATGTGTCCACCGTGCCAAGAATGAAAGTTATACTTATGGCCAATGGTGCTAATGAAATGAAATGATGTGAGAAAGGTTATGAAATGAGCTTTGATTTAACTATTCCGAATTGACTTCGAAAATAGATTTGCCTAAACGCTTATGTACTCAAATCATGCCCAAATGTGGCTATTTTATCCAATGCTATGCTTTGTAAGTATTTCCAATGTGTTTTGAACTCTTATATATTCAGGAGTTGAAATGGTGTATTGCCTTTTTTGGGGAAAAGTATTTCAAGAATAAATTATGTGTTACCTGTTTATGATTTTAACGTGTGCTTCGATTGCCAATCATTTTACTCCATTTTCTTGAAAAGAAATCCATTGTGTTTAAAGCCTTCATTACTAATGAACCTAAAGTTGTGATTTCCGGAATATTCTATTTGTTGATATTTATGATGATGATCCATGAAAGGGAAGAAATAAAAGTGTGGAATATGAAATACGACCATTGTGTCAAGAATGAAGAATCATATGTATGGCCAAGATAGCTAATGAAATAATGATGTTGAAGGTGCCAATGAGGCTATATACGGTATGAAAGGTTATGAGGTAAATGCATTTGTATTGTTGTTTCTTGTGTAAGCAAATCAAAAATATTTTTGGGAGTATCGATAGTCACCGAGGAAGGGTATGTTGAAATTACCTAACTTCGAAGCTACACATGTTGGTGTAGGAATGTATTGTAATTATTCGCCTTATTTGGGATGAGATTGATGTGATAAAATTATTCCCCTTAATTGAGATGAGATGATTGATAGAAAAGGATGATGTCGATCCATACGGTATTGTGCTGAGACGACCTAGTTGATCGGGTCGTGATCGGACACCATGTCGCACACATGGTGGTGATTGTGCTGGAAATTGTAATTGCAATTGTGATATGGTTGATATCTCTAATGAGATGGCCTAGCCGATCGGGTCGTGATCGGACACCATGTCGCACACATGGTGGTGATTGTGCTGGAAATTGTAATTGCAATTGTGATATGGTTGATATCTCTAATGAGATGGCCTAGCCGATCGGGTCGTGATCGGACACCATGTCGCACACATGGTGGTGATTGTGCTGGAAATTGTAATTGCAATTGTGATATGGTTGATATCTCTAATGAGATGGCCTAGCCGATCGGGTCGTGATCGGACACCATGTCGCACACATGGTGGTGATTGTGCTGGAAATTGTAATTGCAATTGTGATATGGTTGATATCTCTAATGAGATGGCCTAGCCGATCGGGTCGTGATCGGACACCATGTCGCACACATGGTGGTGATTGTGCTGGAAATTGTAATTGCAATTGTGATATGGTTGATATCTCTAATGAGATGGCCTAGCCGATCGGGTCGTGATCGGACACCATGTCGCACACATGGTGGTGATTGTGCTGGAAATTGTAATTGCAATTGTGATATGGTTGATATCTCTAATGAGATGGCCTAGCCGATCGGGTCGTGATCGGACACCATGTCGCACACATGGTGGTGATTGTGCTGGAAATTGTAATTGCAATTGTGATATGGTTGATATCTCTAATGAGATGGCCTAGCCGATCGGGTCGTGATCGGACACCATGTCGCACACATGGTGGTGATTGTGCTGGAAATTGTAATTGCAATTGTGATATGGTTGATATCTCTAATGAGATGGCCTAGCCGATCGGGTCGTGATCGGACACCATGTCGCACACATGGTGGTGATTGTGCTGGAAATTGTAATTGCAATTGTGATATGGTTGATATCTCTAATGAGATGGCCTAGCCGATCGGGTCGTGATCGGACACCATGTCGCACACATGGTGGTGATTGTGCTGGAAATTGTAATTGCAATTGTGATATGGTTGATATCTCTAATGAGATGGCCTAGCCGATCGGGTCGTGATCGGACACCATGTCGCACACATGGTGGTGATTGTGCTGGAAATTGTAATTGCAATTGTGATATGGTTGATATCTCTAATGAGATGGCCTAGCCGATCGGGTCGTGATCGGACACCATGTCGCACACATGGTGGTGATTGTGCTGGAAATTGTAATTGCAATTGTGATATGGTTGATATCTCTAATGAGATGGCCTAGCCGATCGGGTCGTGATCGGACACCATGTCGCACACATGGTGGTGATTGTGCTGGAAATTGTAATTGCAATTGTGATATGGTTGATATCTCTAATGAGATGGCCTAGCCGATCGGGTCGTGATCGGACACCATGTCGCACACATGGTGGTGATTGTGCTGGAAATTGTAATTGCAATTGTGATATGGTTGATATCTCTAATGAGATGGCCTAGCCGATCGGGTCGTGATCGGACACCATGTCGCACACATGGTGGTGATTGTGCTGGAAATTGTAATTGCAATTGTGATATGGTTGATATCTCTAATGAGATGGCCTAGCCGATCGGGTCGTGATAAGACTCCGTGCTAAAAGTACAGTGGTATTGGTATTGAGAGTGATTATGGTTGATGTCTCTAATTAGATGGCCTAGCCGATCGGGTTGTGATCCGACTCCATGATAAAAGTATGTTGGTATTGGTATTGTGAACATTTATATTGTGAACATTGGTATTGTGAACGATGGTATTATGAATAGTGGCATGTCGGTTCTACTGATCTCCCAACCAAAAATTGTATATCAAGTTCGTATTTTGATAATTATTATGTTTTAACTGGACATTTGGATATTGTTGATTGTGACCTGTTGTTTCTATGTGTTGCCTTTTCTTATATGGGCATTCTATTTTGAAAGAGGACTTTTAGCTATACATTGCTATTCGACGGTACTAACGTCTCTTTTGCCGGGGGCGCTGCATCTTTAATGGATGCAGGTGGTTCTACATCAGGCAGTATTGATCTGTGATTGCGGTACACTCTCTTCAGCTGACTTGGTGAGCCTCACTGAATTTTGGGGTCATGTATCTTTTGTTTCTCATGTACTTTGTGGTTGAGGTATAGCCGGGGCCTTGTTGTCGGCATTTCCATATTTCTCTTTTGTTGTACTTAGAGGCTCCGTAGACAAGTTGTGGGTTGTATTTAATTTAGGCAATTGAATTAGAAATGTTGGTATTTGGAAATCATGTTTTTCATTAATCCTATAAGCTCGTAATATTTTGGAAATTATGAATAAAGTTGCTAATGGAAATGAAATGGGAGTTGCTAATGAAATCTTTTCAATGTTTGATTAATGGAGTACATCTCCTCTTTATTCATGGATGAGTTTGGGTAGAAGGAAATCTAACAGACTTGCTAGGTCGGGTTCACTCGGTTGAGCGACGGTCGCGCTCCCCGAGTTTGGAGCCTGACAAAAACTAAACCCTTGGAGACCTTCAACCATCATTCTAGGATGTGTTAGAATGAATATGACCTTAGATTTCCTACCCAATAGGTTCGATCATTGAATGATACTTTCTCTTTGACATGATGGACCCACTACTGTCGGTAGATTTAATACAAGGAGGAACAACGGGGTTTGAGATTGAGCTAGAATGGTTGAGGAATTCATCAATGTGTCGAGCAGCGCATTACTGGAGGTTGTATCCTAAGGGATATGAAGTTTACTACCAATAGTGCTAACATGGTTAATTATTGTGATGTTATCATTGATTTGACAAATGAGGCATAGAGTTAAGTAGCACACACAGATAATGTGGAAACCCTGTACATGATCCTATGATGTAAAAGAGGTGAGTCATTAGCATAAGTCATTCTTGGAAGGAGACGAGTTATGCAACGGATAGTAACAATTTTTCCATTCCATATGTGCCTTGCCCGACAATAGTAAGGTCCAAGGATAAATAGTCAAGTACGTGACACCAGTTGCCTCCTTGAGTGTAGGGAAAGTCGGTTCAGCTCAAAATGAGAAGTTTTTTGCACCATGAATGTGTCAGTGATTTCAAAAATACATGAAGCTACGTTACGCCCTTGACAATATTTGACATAAGAAAACTATGCCCCAAGCCTACCCGGCTGAAGAAGAGGTTGGTCACTAGTGGGATTATTATTATGACAACTTATTCCTTCTTGATGGTTGATCCTATATGAGAGGACTAGAGATACGATAAACTTGATCCTTAAACTAAATATTTTAATGATAGGTGACTTATAATCTAGAATATCTAATTCCAACCTTTCACGAGTAAGACCATGTACCTAGGACATATTAATATTAGGGTTACATCATTCATTGGATAGAAAGGTTCTAATGGGTAATATGATGCTCTGGCGAAAAGGAAAAATAACTCCTATGCACACAGGTATGTGGAACATTAAGGGTAGTAAACCCTCCAGATTAAGCAATGACATACTTCATGATTTACTAACTAAGGAACACAGTCAATACATGCTGCAGAGGTTTAAAGAGAAAATGAACATTTGTTATGAGATGGACATATTTCTGCTATAATAACTCCAAAACTGCACTGCTTGGCCACGTCATGGGAAACTACAATACTAGGAACAAAGTGAGATACTTAATGCAGAATTTCCTAAGTGGCCATAAAAGTAATACTAAGATGGGCAAACAGTAGATTTTCTTATGATGCATTTGTGAGGATCCCAAGTTTCAGAGTAACTTTATGCAGTCAATTGACCCTCTCACTTGACATGTACATATATAATAGGTGTTGAGATATGATTTTATGTTACTTGTAAAAGGAAAAAGATCTATGACTATATTCACAAAGGGAGAAAAGTGACTATTCAAACCATAGGTGTCACATGCACGGGAAAGAGAGAATGGCTCAAGAAGGATCTCGACACTGGGTTGCTTTACATTATACTTGATACCACATAGGTAAACTTTACGACGGTGCATCCATAAGCACAAGGGAGTAGACGTTATCCATTTTGATCAGACGATTATCTAAGGAATTCAATAGGTATAGTCCCTTGTGGAGAATTTAGGGAAGCAAGTTGGAATCATTAACCTAGGCTTGTGACTCAATTCAAAGAAATCATTATAGAAATCAATTCCTCAAGAGGTTGCAAGTAAGATAATTGTGATAAAGAGGCTTCACAAATGATATGTCTCGTTCAAAGAGTGGATACAGATACCGTCTCATAAAGTTGTTCCGGTTCTATCCCAAATTCCACAGGAACATAAGGAATGAAATATGACAAAGTGGAACAGGGGTTAATAAGAGCATATACATCTTGAGATTGGATAGTCAATATACATGTAACCACATATGGAGAAGCCTCCAACTTTTGACGCTTCCTCATAGCATAAAACTTGTTGGGCCCTCCCAAGCTATTGATACCACCCCTAGCATCTCCACGCCTTGCGGGCGCTATAGTCCCTCCGAGCCTCCGTGGCGGAAGTAAAAATCTCTCTACCGTCTTGCGGTGTGGGCCTTTGAAATTTGCCAAACCTGCCAGCCCTAACTTGCTGATGTGCATACTCACAACATGACGCCAAATGTTCCTTTACGCATATAGGGCAGACCGGGGTGGGGGTACCAATCTAGGGCATTTGTTCTTCTTGTTCCCCCTCTTTCCACAACCATAACATACTTCAAGAGTCATCCAGAATGTTCCCAACTGACGTTTCTTGCAAATCAAACAATCCGGTTTATTAGTACCAACAACCCTCTTTCATTTCTTAAATGCTCGTACCACACGATCCGGTGGTGTGGTGACATTGGTAGGAATGGGGGTACTTCCCTTAGCAACAAGTTCTTCCAATCCCACCACGGCTTGACACATTCTACCAAGAAAATCTTGTGCATTCTCCCCCAGATTCGCCGATGAGGTCATTCTTTTCTTGCTGCTTCGAACTCGTGGATTACTCATCTAGAAAATGAGACATAACGATAAAATTAACTTTCTATCTTGAGCTTTATAGCACGATCTGGAGTATCAAAGAAGGGTGACATTCCTAAATGCCCAAGTACCCTCCTAATTTTAGATGTGGTCGATAACACACCGATATGAAGGACTCTACTAGATACGACTCTTAGACATCCTAGGACACTTTAAAACCTTAGGCTTTGATAACAAGCTTGTCACGCCCCGGCCTCCGGGACCATGACCAGTGCTCAACTGAGATACCCCGGTTAATCAAGCATCAAAGAACCCTTCTATCCAACCTTACCCTTTAACAATATAAAAATCAGTACAAGTGATAGACAAGAGAAGAGTCAAGTGTTCCAAATTGTTTTCCATTACTGAAAGGAGATTCATTTACGAATTCCAAAATATTAAAAGTTAATAGATAGGATGAAAAACATGTTTGCCAAAATTCCAACACTTCAAGTTCAACTCCAAACATCAAACACCACCCACACTATGTCTACGAAGCCTCTAAGTACAACAGAAGACTAGAATAGAAGTTCCAGCGATAAGGCCTCGGCTATACCTCAAATCACAAAATACAACATCAAATGACATAAAGCCTAGAATAGCGTTGGGCTCACCAAAACCTACTGAGTACAGAGTAACTGCTAACGAGGATCAAGACCGCCCGCTGATGAACTACCTGCATCCATTGAAGATGTAGCGCCCCAGCAAAAGGAACGTTAGTACATATGAATAGTACTAGTATGTAAAGCTAAATGTCCTCTTATAAAATAGAACGCCAATGAAAGAAGCGGAAACATCATGGAAGTAACAAGTAACAATCAATGATATCCAAATGCCAAGTTAAAACATAATAATTTTAAAAATACAAAAATAATATATATTTTTGGTTGGGAGATCATTAGCACCGATATAGTACCGTATTGTATCACGGAGTCTGATCACACCCGATCGACTAGAACATCTCCCCACGGACAATGTGGTTTGACATGTGATACGAAAAAAGGTGTTAGCAAGAGTAGTACCACCATGTGCGCAGCATGGTGTCCGATCTCCATCTGATCGGCTAGGCCGACTTCCCACATATGCCGTATGGATTGACTTTCCAATTCACAACTAATATCAATCTCATCCCAAATAAGGGAAATAATCACAATCCACCCTACCCCGGAATGTGTAGTTTCGGGCGTGGGCCATATGAATCGCCCTTCCTCGGTTTGCTAATGATACTCCCAAAAATAATTGTTTTTGTTTTTGAACACAAGGTAATATAAATACAAATGTGTTCACCTCATAATCTTTTACATTGTATAAATCTTAATTAGTATTTTCAATCAGTCATAACAAAAGTATTGCCTTGGCTCTTTTGGCCATTCACAAGTTTCTTTATTCATGGCACGGTGGCCGTATTTAATGTTCCACACTTCCATTTCTTTACTCTCGTGTATCATCATCATTAATTTCAACATATATAATATTTTTGAAATCACAACTTTACGTTCATTCGAATTGAATACTTTAAACATAATAGATTACTTTCCAAGAAATAGAGTAAAATGATTGGCAATCAAAGCGCAAGTTAAAATCATAGAGGAGTAACACACCATTTATTCTTGAAATACTTTTCCAAAAAAGGGCAATACACAATTTCAACTCACTTCTATCACTTTCAAGCATCATTATAGATTATCAACAATATGAGTATTCGATATCACGGTCTTAAGTATATATATGAGCAATAGCAGTTTTGGACGCATGGAGTATTCATTCCAAGTTAATGATAATGGACTTTCATTTGAAACACGACTAAGAGTCATAACATTTGAATACAACATATCATACTTTGAACACGTTCCCGAAGGATAACATAATATGATAAGAGCATCCGAAACATATTTTGAACACACACATACACACATACACACACACACACACACACACATATATATATATATATATATATATATATATCTTACGACATAAGGTGCATTTGGAATAGTCGATTTTATTAGCAACATGAGTCAACCATACTTGAAACTTGCGAAAACATCATGTAATTCAATTCTAAGAGAGTAGTTTAGCCAACATAGCTGAAATTCACCCCTTAATAGTACTACGATGGTCCACAACACTAAACAACTTCAATCTACAACAATGCAACACATTTGTACCAGTATTATTATGATTTCTATACTTTAAGTCATTTAGACTTTTTATCAAA
>AWOL01S0015260.1:17121-38696 GCA_000715115.1 Nicotiana otophora | reverse complement strand
CCCCCCCCAGCGCACTTCCAAAGTTCTAGAACAACATCAAAGTACCGAAATGCCCAGACTCGCTCAAAACTCACTCCGAATCACACCCGAGCCACTCGAGACTCCGTTTGAATGTACCAACAAGTCCTAAAACACAATACGAACTTAGACGAGCCCTCAAATAACATCAAACAACGTCAAAAATACAAATCGCACTCCAATTCAAGCCTAATGAAAACTATCAATTTTCAACTTCTACATTCAGTGCCGAAACCTATCAAATCAAGTCCGATTGACCACAAATTTTGCACACAAGTCATAAATGACATAACGAAGTTATTCAAATTTCCAGAATTAGATTCCGATCCCGATTTCAAAAAGGCAACTCCCCGGTCAAACTTCCAAACTTAAATTTCTATTTTAGCCATTTCGAGCCCAATTTAACTACGGACTTCTAAATAATTTTTCAGACACGCTCCTTAGTCCAAAATTATCATACGGAGCTATTGGAATCATCAGAACTCTATTCCGGGGTCGTTTACACATAAGTCAATATCCGATCAACCTCTTCAACTTGAGCTTTAAACCTTGAATTTCATTCTTCCAAACTAACTCTGAAATACCTAAAAACCAAAACCGACAATTCACACAAATCATAATACATCGTATGAACCTATTCAAGACTTCAAATACTAGAAAGGAGCGTAAATACCCAAAATGACTGGTCGGATCGTTACACCTAGAATATAATTAAATTGGGGAGAATAATTAATGACATAACTTTTAATTGGGTGAATGCCGAGATATATGTTAGTTAGGCATCGACACCTTCTAGTAGAGTTGTCAAAATGGGCTGGGGCGGCCCAACCATTGCGGGCCACGAAAGTTGATGGGCTAGGACGAGCTGGCTCTTCATGCGAAAAGGTCTTAAAATGGCCAGCCAAACCCAGCTCTAAAAGAGCCGCGGTCTAGGACCGGCCAACCCTTTATTTTTTAGTCTTTTTTAGAAGATTTGTTTTTTCCAAATGATTAATGAAGCTTCAAGAATCAAGATATGATGACTAATAAAGAAACGAAAAATACTTGAAAACATACCTATAAAGTGAAACACGCTTACAACTAAGACTATGAGGAACTTTATTATGCATTCATCAATACTTCGTATATATCATAATTGAATTTTTGTCAATTAAAATCAGGAAATTAAATAATTGTCCAAGTCATTGATAGATCAACTAAAATTTTAAAAATAAATAATATTAAATCCGCATAAAAAATATTATCACTTTGAGTTTGAGTAAAGTCGTGTAGCCAATTTCGAGTAGCAATAAGTGTTTGGACATTTTCATGATGGATGCAACTTCTATACTTGGTGAGAACACGACCACCAATACTGAATGATGATTCTGATGCTACAGTAGTAATCGGGATACTAAGTACATCTCGCACCAATACTGAAAGGCCAGGATATCTTCCAGAATGATCCTTCCAATATATGATAACATTCATTTCGCGAAACTTCTCAAAATCAAGCTTTGGCTCCTCTAAATAAATATCCAATTATGATTTTCCATCATTGGAAGCATATTCATTCCCAAATGTTTTGAATTCCTATAAAGTTAATCACATGACAATACTCTTAAGAACAAATAATAATAATAATAATAATAATAATAATAATAAGAAGAAGAAGAAGAAGAAGAAGAAGAAGAAGAAATAGAAAAAATAAAATTACTTACATTGAATATTTTGAAGAAGAAGAAGAGTAGAAGAAGAAATAGAAAAAATAAAATTACTTACATTGAATATTTTGAATCTCGTTCCTTTGGATTTACTTATTTCTTCACTTGATGTAGTGAGAGTACTAGAAGAAGCACTCAGCAATATTTTGCTTATTTGCATAATGATCATAGAGCTTGTACAATTTATTCTTCACATGTTTGATTTTTTCTTGTGCAGAAATTGAATCCAACTTAGAGTAACAAAACATTAAAAATTGTAACTTCATGCGAGGATCAATGATTGCTCCAAAATCAAGTACTACACTATATAACTTCCGGTATTTGTTAAACTTTTCGTGCATTCTTGAAGCCATTTCCTTAATAACTTCATCTTCTCATTAAGCATGCATTCAATTCTCCAAACTTGCATAAAATACAAGTTGGATGTTGGATAAGTTGACCCAGAAATCAAGTTAGTTGTCCCATAAAAAGGCTCCAAGAATTAAAATATTTTCTCCGCCCTTCTCCATTGATCAAATGTAGGACAATAAGCATAATTTATATCTATTAAATGTAGACTAGCAAAAGCCTTTTCATAGTGGAGGGCACTATCAAGCATCATATATGTCGAGTTCCATCTAGTTGATATATCCAAACATAAACCAAGATTTGTTTCAATTCCAACTTCCTTAACACATTGCTCAAACTTTTATTTTCTCCCATCCGATCCTTTAACATACTCAACACTTTCCCTTATTAAAAACAAGGAATCACTAGCTACTTTTAAACCCGCTTGAATAATTAAATTCAAAATATGAGCAGAACAACGCACATGAAAGAACTTACTATCACATAACAAACTCTTTTGCAACCTAAGATGGCCTTTCAAACTATTTTGTTAGCTATCATTGGCAGTGACATTATCTAAAGTAATGGAAAATACCTTCTTATCTATGCCCCATTCTTTCATACAGTCATATATATATAGCAGTAGCCAATTCAACTCCAGTGTGAGGAGGATACATACGACAAAAATTAAGAATTTTACAAACCAATCTCCAATTTTTATCAACAAATTGGGTAGTTAAATAAATATATCCCTCAGAGTTAGATGATGTCCAACAATCCGAAGTCAAACATACCTTATTAGAAATTTTTGCTAAGAATTGTTTTAGTTTCTCCTGAAATATATACACTTTCTTGACATCTGCAACACTAGTGTTCCTAGAAGGCATTGTAACATCTCGACTTATATAATTCACCCAATACTTAATTTCATCATATTCAACAAAAGAATACGACAAATTATGCTTAATGACAACTTCAGCAAGTATACTGCGGTGTGTCCATTGATCTATATTTCTAGATTGTATTTTACCTTCTTGATTAAAGAACATTTGACCCAAATCATGAACTTTAAGCATTGGACACTGATATTTATGACGATGCAAATGAGATATTCCATAGTTTTTACCTTTGGGTCCCGGAGTTGAACCAACCTTAAATGGTTTCTTACACCTTTTACATACAGCCTTTTCAATTTTATTTTTAGCTCTACCAATTTTTTTGAAGTAAAGCTACACATCCGATGTTAAGTTAAATTTTTTCTGACTTGATTCTGCAGAATCATTTACCTCCACAATGTCCTCAATATGTTCATGTGTGCCATTTGAATCATCCATTGGTCTTCCTGTAACGAAACAAACAAGAAACGTTAAGTTTATAAAGTAAAGACTGCTACTACAAGTTAGTAAAACTTTTGTAACAAAATAATTATTAAAGTGCTTATTTAATTTTTGAACCAAATGTATCCCAAATCTTGCATTCACGTTGTTTCGTAAAGGAATCTGACAACATATTATGTGTGCATCACCTAGTTCAAAACATTCTAAAACTACTCCTATCAGTGATAACTAAAAAGCTTCAAAGCATTCCATGCAAATAACTAATTTATTTTTACTAATATGTTAACTGAACAGAATGTTCAGTTTTAATATGTTATGTAACGAGAATATTAAGTTTTACTATGTTATGCTCTTTGCCTGGATTACCATACAATAATTAAATTACCTCGTGATGAATAATTTTTGAGAATCATGTTTCATTATGTATAACTCTACTTATCAAATATTGTAGTTTTTGAACAATTATGTGAATGTTCATATTTAATTCTATGATACGTAATAGAAAAATAACAATATATATTTGCGGAGTTAGGGTATAACTTGTGGGATCCGCCGAACTCTCTAGACTTGGGTCCAAACCCTTTAACCGTCTTAAAAAAATCATTAAATATGTACAAATTATTAATTTAAAACACTCATAAACTTCAAGTCCCAATAATATAGTAGTATTTACAGAAACTTTAAACTGATCCATTACTAGAAAGTCAAAATAGGGGATAAAAATTCCTATCGCATGGAAATAAAACATGAAGCAAACAGAGCATTACTCATGTACATAATAGATTGAATAGTCCAAATATTAAACTTATTTATTTGTGAGACACAAAGATCAGTAAACTCAAGAAAAAAAAATTATTACCTTGTAGTAAGTTGTGGGCGCCGAAGATCGAGACAGAAGTAGCGATAAAGAATTGAGGATTGAGGGGAGGGAGGCAGAGAGGTGCGTTAGTACTTAGTATGTTAGGAAGAAAAGATTAGGAATTGTTACGCAAACAGCTGGTCAGATTCAATATTTACTTTTTTAGCCAGTATACATGAATTATACATATATTATACATAAAGTATACGTATATTATACATTCGTTGACTATTTTTAATTTAAGAGGTTAGATGAACTGCTATCTGGGTTAAATTTTCGAAAGTTTGCGGCTACGGTACAAGACTTACGTGTTTAGCCCATTCCAAATCTTTATTTACTTCTTTTAATTTTAAATTCTAATTAAATAAATTATTGGCCCGCGGGCCGGCTTCGCCCCAGCCTTGGTCAAGCATCAAGGGCCGCGCGCTAATATGGGTCGGGCTTCATAACTTCAGTTGTAAAATGGACTCAAACTATCTTAGACAACCCTATCTTAGTAGCGGGCTGGATTGGGCTGGCCTCATGGGCTTATCCCATTTAGACGGCTCTACCTTCTAGCATACATTAATGAAGAATTAACCCACATAGCTGCTCACCCAATCGCTTAAACTAAAAATAGTCAGTGAAGATATGCATACTTTATGTATTATCTATACTATATTAACAGCACGAGGGCCTTTAGAGAAATGTCGTTCGCCTTTTTTACCCTTTTAAAATATCGTTCACACTACACAAAATAGTCATTTGATTATTCTCCTAGCTAATATTTAGGAGTTTTAAATTAAATCAGATATATGACTTATTAAATCTTTCCTTGTTTAAATTAAGTAAGAAGTCCTTGTAATTAGGACTTTAAGATCTTTAAAATTTTACATATAAATTTTACAATTAAAGTATGATTAAATAACACCAAATCTTTATGCCTATGAATTTTTTACAATTGAACGCTGTTTTGGAACAAAAGAGATTGTACAATTGTGCTAAATTTTAAGTGAACCATTATGATGTAAACAAAATAAAATAAAGAAAATATTAAATAAAGAGGAAGCATTTTGCTTTTTTCTTTATCCCAAATCAATAATTAACCTATAAATGCTAGGAGTAGTCTATGTGTGATTGGTCCACTGACTATTAATTTTATTCTTCGATCAATAATTTGCTTAGATATAAATATTAATATGTATTTTAAAACATAATTAGAAACAAATAATTACGAAAATATTTAATAATAGTAAGAGAAAGAGAGAAAGAAAAGTGAATGACAAAAGTCATTTTCTAACACTACGACAAACATAAAATGTAAAAGTTTGGTTTTTCATTATTTGACAAAAGAATTTTTGTGGATAAAGATATAATTATAATTAAATATTCTATATATGGTGTGAACTAATATTAATAATTTGAATCCTAAAAAAATAAATTATTTATTTTAGTGATTAAAAAAGATAATTAAGTATTTGAATTAAAAGAAATCAGTATATAAAACAAAATCAATTATAGTATCAAGAATTAAATTGGTTAAAATGCAAACTTTAAGAAATAAGGATGAAATAGTAGAAGACAAAATATATTCATGAAGATCTGTCAAATGAGACACAATTTAACATACTTGTATATCATATTATAAGATATGTATAATTACAAAATAATTTATAACTAATTTAACTAAATTTATCATCTACGCATATTTAGAAGAAATTGAATACAATTACTATGTTAGTGTGAGAGGAATTATTTTCATCATTTAAACAAATATTATATTTTATTTTAACCTCAATGTATATAATTTTAATTGATAAACACTACACACACGTTCAACGCACGTATATTAAAACTAGTATATATATAATTGTGTATAATCAATGTATAATCTATGTATATAATTAAAAAAATCAACAATGAATATAGCCGACTATTTATGTAAAAATCCCTACACTAATAGGAAAGAAGCTGGAAATTCACATTTTTATGAGAATTGAACTTAGATTTCATGATTACAATATCCCCACCTCCTTATAGATGGTTATTTTTAATTGGCTCTTAAATGACTTAATATGATAAAGGTTCTTTCGGATAATTGCAGAGATATTGTCTCAAGTTTCTCTTCGTAACGCTAACCTCCCCTGATTTACAATATACACTTATCTCTCATGTTTTGATTTTTTTTATTCCAATTTTTTTAACCTATTAAAAAAATTATGATATATTAATTTTCCCTTTTAAATATATATTTTTCATTAGTTTAACATTCTTTTAAATTAATTTTTCGTCCATACTACTGTTTCATCGGACTGTTTCTTAGCTAAGTCTGTATAAATTCTAGATAGATTATATATTTTTAAATAATTTCTCTTTGTGTTGTTTTAGGTTTATATCACTTCTTTTTTTGAATCTTTAATCATCATAATATCGCATTTGTGAACCAGCTCACGCAATATCATTTCTGGCCCTCTAGGTAAAGTATTTGTAACCTTTTCTTCTGGTTCAAATAAAACATTGTAATTATTTACATCATCTCTGCGAATCCTTTAAAATTAGTACAGGTTAGGTGCTAATTTGCGATCCCACCAAGTAATGGAGTAAGTGAAGTCTGATTTGGAAACTACAAGCCAATATTTTAATTGTATCAAATCTTTTAAGTCCAAATTATTCTACTCCCACTGGATTTATTTTGTATTACTAGTACTCCATCCTTTGTCCAACTAAAGTAGCCAATTGTGTGATTTCCACGTTACTCCATCTGTCTTATAGCTTTTGTTCGATTTTTAACTTTCAAAAATGTCAAGCTGAACTCTAGTCAAAGTCTAGGATTAATTTTCACAAAGTCGTAGGATGTGAAATGACAGCAGTGAAAAATTACATTAATAATACTGTCAGGTTAAGGATCTAAAAGTTTTAAATTGTGGAGTAGTTTATATTTATCTAGGCACATTTGACCAAAATTCTGGTTTACTTTTTGCAAATTGAACATGATAAATAATTCTATGATAAAGAGTAATATATTCTACCACTAAAACAAGTATTCTTCTACATGATCGAGCAGAATGATTATCTCATCAATCATTGGGGTTGTTAAATGGACCGGCCGCACCGATTTTGGGCCGGTTAAAATGAGTTGAGTCATGATCGCCCAAAAGTTACTTGGCTGAAATAAGCTGGGTCAAAATGAACTAAAATATGGGCTATAGTCTAACCCGCCAAACTCTTACCAAAATTTAATTAATATATGTTATTTTCTTAGGAATTGTTTAATTACTAAAATGAGACTTTGTTATTTTGTTATTGTCATATATAACATACCAAATAAAAAAATTATTTTAAAGATATTTTGACAAAAGCTACTCATGAATCAATTTGGGTTAAAAATCAGCAAAACGTTAGATGTGCTGAGATGAATTGAGTCAAGATGGGTTGACTTCCACAAATAGATGGGTCATTGACTATAACACCCCATAAATTTGGACTACGTGTGGATGTGTTAAATAATTATTAATTTGATATTTTAGTCATGTGAAATCCTATCAGAATGATTATGGGTGGAAATAGTTGTTTTAGAATCAAGACGGAGAGTGAGGTGCATAAGATTCGAAAAAATCGACTAAGTTTATGGAAAATCTGAGTTCTATCAGGATTTTGTGCAAATCTGTTGAGCATTTTGGAAAACTTAAACATAAAAGTTGTAGGTCATTGAAATACCTTTCCAATGATATATTATGCAGCATGTACGTATCTCTGTGCAAAAGGTTATGCACGTTTTACTGGAAAATGTGCAGTCAGCGCGCCCAGGTGCGCGACCAACTGGCCCCGTACGCGACCGTGCACTTGTGGTAGTGCTACTGCTTTTGCTGTGCATTCAGATACATGTTTTGGCTTCATCTGTGTGGGAGCTCACCCGAGGGGTCATTTTCAAAGCCCTACTTCGTCCCCCACACCCTCAAAATACGAAAACTTGCTCTAGATTGGGAAACTCTTAAGAACCTAACTTTTTCCAACGTCTCTCCACCATCCAAGGTAAATTCTAATGGTGATTCTAAGTTAATTTAAATTTTTCAACACCTTATTAACATGGTTAGACCCTTTAAATCATTAGATATTGGATTGGACCATCATTGTTGAGAAAAGAAACCCTAGAACTCGAATTCTAGAGGATTGAACATCAAAAGGTAACATCTTCACCCCCTAATTGATTATAGTATTAGATTAATGATTACAAACTCTAAGTTCATGAGATATAAGTTGACGCTTTTGATAAAAAAATATGAATAGCTATAAGTTTGGGTTGTTGATTGTTGATTTTTGGTTAAGTGTGTTGTTTATCTTATGGGTGATGAATAATGATATTGATCATAAGCAATTTGAGCTTTTAGAATTTATCTAGGAGCAAGAGAGTGTGTTGTTGGGTATAGAAATACTATTAATGAGGGCTATAAGGCTTTACGCCTGTAAAATATTTGATAAAATACCTAAGTGACCAAAACATGAGTATTATTGCTAATATGGAATCCCTTTGACTTGTATTGATATAGATTAAAGTTAAAAGGGCTGTCGAATGTTGTATTACTCGCAAGAGCAGGAAGTTAAGGTATGTGAGACTAGCTCTCTATGTTTGGGAATGTTAATGATTCTTTGAACACTATGTTTCTTTTACGACATTACTAATTGCCTAAGAAATATAATTAATCCTAGTTCCTTCAATAGTTGCAGAACTTCTATTCTCTAGCTTCGTAACTCGTTCATGACTTTCATTCTGGACGTTGTGAGCTCAGTGCGTAATCAATATAGACTTGGGTTTGATGCACATGAGTCTCAGTCTAGATTACTCGGCATGTCATAAAAAGTTGAAGTTTTAATTTTCATAATCAGTCCATGAATACATGTCTCTAGGGGTGGGCGTCGGTCGGTGCGGTGCAATTTGCAAGAAGTTCTTCGGTGTTCGGTTATTGATTTGGTGCATAGAAAATCGAACCAATATAACTTCGGTTAGTTCGGTGTTTGAAACTACGATTTAGTTGGTTTTCGGTTTTTGTTTGATCAGTTATTTTCCTAGTTTATCAACATTAAGCATAAATTAATTACAAACCGTAAGTGTTTTGTAATGTTCTTTTCGTTGATAAAAGATAGAATCAAGTAAGCTAGATGTTTCTTTTACCATATGTCATAGGCAACCTTCTTTATATTTGAATCACTTTTGTAAAACAATTGGCTCCAGCCACTATTGCTAGCTTGTATTTTATGACCTTAAAACCATCAAAATAATAAATCTTTTTACAAGGTCATTTTAGATTGAAACTAGCTTAACATAAAAATAGCTAGGTAGGCTACCACAATCATGTATTTGCTTCCGAAATTTGAAGCTTCACTCAAGAAAAAATATTAAGGATCAACTACTGCACTGAAGAAGTAATATTCAATAGTATTGTAATCTAAACAAGTAATATTCTCTACATAAGTGACTTTTATGATTTATAGAACAAAATACATAATGATTTCAACATAAAAACTAGGCAGAAACATTTGATCAAACAATAACTGGGCAGAAACATTTCCATCCATCAAAATTCTAACACAATATATGGCAACTTAAGGTCTTAAATACATAATAGTGACTATCACAAAAGCCATAATAAGTCTAACAAAATAGTGACTATCACAAAAGCCACAAAATAAGTTTGGTAAAAGGTCACCAAAAACACCAAGTGCCACAACCATACTTAAATAGTTAAATACGAATCTCCAACCTTAGATGAAGGAGGAGACACTTCTTCTTAATATGTTTCATTAAAACAAAAGCTCCATTAACCTTCGGATTAAAATTATAAATTCGACTACAATGAATGCACTTAGCTAGCTTTAGGATTGCTAGGTATGGTTGAACCTACAAATTAAAAAAAGATCACAAGTTAAATACAATCTCTTTAACTAATAAATAATAAAAAGATATCACAAAACAAGCGAATCTTTAAACTTACCACTTAACTAACTTGCATTCCTTTCAACAATGCAAGTTTCTCTTTCACTATTTGCCATATGTAAAGATTATTTGACAAAGTGTGTCATATAACATAACCAAATTATTTTGCACTAAAAATCACATTAAACACAAAAATCTTACCAAGTTCAAATTGTTCAAGAAACTCCAATTCTTCTTCAATATTAATAGGAGTACCCACGCATCTAAACCAATCTTGAATACAAACAAGACTTTGCACCAACCGAGGAGTCAATGAACTCCTAAATGAAGCAAGAATACGGCTACCGGTACTAAATGCACATTCCGATTCCACACTAGAAATTGAAATGGTCAGTATATCACGAGCTAGCTCAGAAAGAACAGGGAATCTAGGTGCATTAAGTTTCCACCAATCTAAGATTTTAAAGTCATCAGAATCAGATGCAGACTCTTGTTCTTCACTAATATATCTTTCCAACTCCGATTTAGCACCCGTACTTCCAGAGTCTTTCTTTTGTCTCTTTAAATGAAGCTTTGTTCTCACTTTTTTTTCTCATATTCCCACTTCCACTAGATGTATCAGATGTGTCATTCGATGAAGTATATGTAGATGAAGATGATATCCTCTTGAATATATTTGTTGATACTATCCAAACAAAGAAGTCATATAAGCCTCCACTTCAGCAGTTATTGTTTTTCCTTCTTCATCTCCAAATATTTCCTCAAGTGCAAAACCAACATACTCTAATTTATTAAGTGGATCTAATACATAAGCAATAAATATCATTTTATTCATCTTTTTGGGTTCACCCCAATATTTCTTAAACTTTTCTTCCATCCTCTCTGCCATCTTACTTAAACTAGTATCTTCACTTGCCAAACAAACTTTCAAATGATTATCAAGTTCACTTATATACTCAAAATGACAATTAGAAGTGACATAACGTGAACCTGAAACTTTTTCGGTGAGCTCATGAAATCTTTCAAGAAACTTTATCACATTTCTCACATTCACCCAATCATCATATTCGAGTGGACCTACAATATTTTCGTCTTCACAAATATGAGAACAAAGATAAGTAGAAAATCCATCATAAAAAAGATGAAACTTATCAAAGGCCTTCTCAAAATTTTGCGCCGTATCCAACATCAAGTAGGTGGAATTTCACTTAGTCGGAACATCTAAACACAATATTTTGTTATATTCTACCTCTTGATATGCACAACACTCCTTAAACTTTAAGGTCCTTTGAGGTGATGATCTCACATACCTCACAAATTTGTCTAACACGTTTAACAGAAATATCGATTTCTTTTAAACAATCTTGCACAATTAGATTAAGTATGTGAGCCCAGTGGCGAAGTTAGAAAATTCAAAAAGGGTGTTCAAATTTTGAACACCTTTTGCCGGGGGCTATACAAGGGTGTTCAAAGTCTATTTTTAATCAATAACAAGTAATATTTTACATTATACGTAGTATAATTTTTCGGTGAAGGGTGGTCAGTTGACCACCCTTGGGCCAACATAGCTTCGCCCATGTGCGAACCATGCACCTCGCATGAAGATGCTTACCACTCATCGAATTAGTTTTCCACATATCTAATTGTTTAGACAATTCTTTGACCGTTACATCATTGGAAGAAGCGTTATCAACCGTAACAGTGAATACCTTGTCTAATTTCCATTCAAGAAAACAATTACCAATAAATTTCGCCATTTCATCACCCGATAGGATAAAATTTAGCATTATTTTATACAACACCCAATCTCTATCAATAAAGTGACAAGTCAGACACATATAATTTATTCGTTGTAATGAAGTTCATGTGTCGGTGGTAAGGTAAATTTTTGATTTTACATCTCTGAAACTCTTCAATAGTTTTAGTCTTTCTTCACCATAAACTTTAAAACAATCTCTCGTAATTGTTCTACGAGAAGGAACATGAAACAAAAGTTGGGCGGTACTCATGAACTTTTCAAAGCCTTTCTTTTCAACAAAACTAAAAGGTAGTTCCTTTGTAATTATCATCTCAACTAAAGCCCTCCTAACTAGTTCTTGATCAAATTTTTATAGCACTCTCACCTATGCTTGCCCATCTATTTCGAAAGACAATTATGTTTGAGTACTATCAACAACATTCTTCGGTATTTTTGGATACTTCTTTAAATGAGTATTCAAGGATGTTGTTCCATTCAATCGTGAATCGACCTTATAATCACGACCATAATATTTACACTTTGCTCTATCAGTTCCATTTCCATCTTTAAATTTTTCAAAATGATCCCAAGCTTCTGACCTACATTGTACGGATTTTTGTTTTTTTGGACCTTGACTAGTTTCAACTGAATTTGTAGGTGAAGAAGTAGGCTCATTTCAGTTGAATCCACCTCACTTACTCTATTTTCAACTTTTGCCATATATAGAAAATTGAATGTAAAGAGAATTAAAAAAATGTAAACACTGGAAAATAAAAACTAAGTTTAAGTCTCTAACGCCAATAATACAATGAAGTAGAACATTAGAACTCTTAGAAGTTAGATCTTGCAATTTCTATTTCAACACTTGAAAAAACAAATTAGCAGTAGAAGAAGAAGAAACAGGGGATTGGCGAAGAGCAGACTAAGCAGTGGCCAACGGAGTAATAGTGAAGGTCGGCGGATCAGCGATAGTCGGACACGGATAAGCAGCGATAGACGTAGTCGGCAGTCGGAAGTCGGAACTCAGAAATTAGAAGTGAAGTAAAATAGCGAACCCTAAAATGAAAAATCTAATCTAATGAAATTAGGGGTGTTAGTCTTCGATAATATTAAAGACTAACTAATGTTAATTACTATTTACTTATTTACTTGTTATTTTATTTGTTAATGATAATTGATAATAAGGCCACTAGGTCCAAACTCTAAATTGGGATTGCGAAAGTCCTCCATAGTCTATATGTTCCGGCCCATATTAGTAAATACTATGTTTTCATATTGAATAGTTTGATTTTTCGGTTAACCGAACAACCGAGGCATCAAAATCGTAAATTGCACCAAACACCAAAAATTAATAATTTGTAAACCACACATCGACCGAGTAACTGATTAAACCGAAATCGAGCAATCAAAATTTACGGTTCGATCGATTTTTTCGGTTCGTTAGGTATTATGCTCACCTCTACATGTCTCAGTTAGTTCTATTCAGCATTCAAGTATTATATAACTCAGTATGGTTCAGTATTTCAGTATCATGTATTACAATACGATTCTCAGTTCTTATTTTTACATCCTTAAACGTTGAACACCTGTATTTGGGCCTGAGGCAGCAATTTATGCTTTATGCATCTTTGGGCCTGAGGCCGCAGTTTATGCTTTATGCATCTTTGGGCCTGAGGCCGCAGTTTATGCTTTATGCATCTTTGGGCCCGAGGCCGCAGTTTATGCTTTATGTATCTTTGGGACTGAGGCCGCAGTTATGTATACGTATACTTGGGCCTGAGGCCGCAACTTATGCACATATATATTTGGCTTGAGGCCGCAGTTTATTTATTCAGATAAATAAGTGGTTCATCATTCATAAGAGGGAGTATTCACATACTTGTTTCCTTTGATAAGTTATCAGTTATCAGTTCAATTTCAGTTTCAACAGTTATCATTTCAGTTATCAGTTATCAGTTCTCAATTATCAGCTCAGTTTGCATTTATAGTTCTTTCTTTAAGTTGTTTTATATACTAGTGCAATTCAAATGTATAGATGTCCTTTTTTCTTGGGACCTTCATCTCACGATGCAGGTAATGATTTACAGGTTGACGATTCAGCGTGCTAGGATTCTCGTACTAGCTATTTGGCGAGCCCCAATTCTTTCGGGGCATTATCATTACTTTACAGTCTTCAGTATTTTTAGACAGTCAGTATTTTCAGTACTTCATTAGAGGCTTCATAGACTAGAGTAACCGTTAGACAGAGTCGTAGGCTTTTCATGTTAAGCAATGTTGGTTACAGTTATGTTTCAAAATTATATTAGTGTTTTCACACTTTGATTTATATCATTCAGACTTTCAATATATCAACATGTGTTAGTTTATCTTCTGCATTCTGTATGTTATGATATTACATATTGATTCAGTCAGTCAGTTGGTTCGCTCAATTACATGTAGTCAGGCAGTGAGTGTCGTGTTACGTCCAGGCCCAGGTTCGGAATGTGACATTGACCCACCCAACCTGGGACCGATTGGGTAGTTCATGTTTTTTTGGGCCAATTTTGACACCTTTATCAATCACTCTTGTTCCTAAATCTCATGGCACTCCTTTTTTTTAAAAAAAAAAAATTAATTGCGTCAAGACACAAGGAGAATTAGGCGTGATTTATATTTATACACATGCAAATTCGATTTGAATACTAGACTAACCAATCTAATTTTGTTGCTGCATGAGAAATGAACAACGACATTAATTTTTTTTAGATATTCAGTAGAGTTGATTTTTCTTTTATAATATCTAATGGTTTACCAAATTAATAATTGTCTACTCATAAAGACAGACATGACTGATGACACTTATCCAATTATATGCTGGAAATTTTGTAACTGAGCTCCAAGTCAAAGTAATTTCTTCAATGGTGGCTGGTAATCATGCAATATAAGGCATCAATCAACCGTATGGCTTTTGGCTAAATGTTTAATGATTGAAGAACTTTCTAACAAGTTGTTTATTTTATTTATATGTTGAAAAACCAGTAAATTGAAAATTGAGCAAACTGGGACGCGCACTATAGCATTAATTGTTTTGTAAGCAATTGGAAAAAATTCAGATGACCACTTTATTCTTTTCACATTAAAGAGTAGAATAGTGCACTAAGCTCCTGTTATTCGCAGGATCCGGTCAACCACAAGAGTCTATTGTACATAACTTTATCCTATATTTTTGCAAGAGCTTGTTTTCACTGCTCGAGCCCGTGTCACGTGCCATCAATTTTACCCCAAGAACTTTAATTTGATTAAAATGAACTTCCTCGATAGTGCAAAATTTATCCAACTTTGCGTTGCATTTTGCCAACTTCTGCAGCCAAAAAAAAAAGGATGGATCTCTTTAAAAATACCTTAATTGGGCATTTCGAGCGGTACATGCAAAATTCCTCAACACGGAAGATCGAAGTGAAAGTTCAACCAAAATGATTCTGCTGGTATGCCATTAGGGGTATTAAATGTGCAGATTGAGTTGAATTTGAATAGATTAATTAAAATGGTCGGATTAATGACCGATTCAAATATTACTTTGACCGGATCAAAATGAGTTAAACAAATGGATCATAGTCCACAACTCCTTCACTTCTAATCAAATTCTCTTTTTTTATTTGTTCCCTTATAATTTATTTAATTACCAAACAAAACTAATACTAAAGCTTTATTTTTCTTTATTATGGCTATCTATCCTATCAATTAAAAAACTATTTGACACGTTTTCTCATGCATCAATTTGAGATGCATATTTAGCAATCAGTTATACTAAGTGTTAGGTGTGCTAACACATTATCACATTGGTAGCTAAAAAGATTAATTGAGAGCCTACATATTAAGGATCTCTTAATGGTGTAAGATCTTTTGGGAAAAATCGTGTGGGCTTGGTCCAAAGCGGACAATATCGCACCATATTAAGAGTGTTTTTGGGTCATTTTAGCCCAACTACTGATATCAGAGTGCGGGTTTGACGAGACGAGTATGGTGATGGCTGAGTGATGGTGCGGGGCTAGGTTTACTTACCCTTACGAGCTTGGAGACGCGCACACAAAAAGAAGCTAGTTGTGAGCTTTGGTTGTCATAATATTCTAACAATGTGGGTGACACATAGTGAATCTCGAAAATTGACCCGTGGATCATGGAAATAGGCGATGTTTGACCAAAATGCTATACTTTTAGTACATTACTCGCCCTATATTTTTTTGGTTTAGTGATTAATTGTGCGACATTTGAGCTAAATTATGTTGTTTCATGTGTAAGAGCATCGAAAGAAAGAGTCGAATGAAAGTTGCACGAAAAGAGGATGAAAATACAAGAAAAGATCACAAAAATACCAAGTACCCAAGCCTGGCTACAGGCTAAGCGTAGCCAGCTCTGTAGCCAGCTTTACCGTGCTGCAGGCCAAGCATAGCCAACTCTATAACCAGCTTTACCGTGCTGCAGGCCAAGCATAGCCAGCTCTATAACCAGCTTGACCACGCTGCAGGCCATGCGTAGCCAGCTTTGTAGCCAGGTTGACCGCGTTATAAGCTTAGCCTCGCGAGGTCTATAGCCCGGTGATCAAAAGTGCGTGAATTCCCGGATTTGAACTTAAGGACCTTGACCCTAACATCCCTAAACGAGTTGAGAAAGGGTTGTGCATTATTTTGGAGGAAAACAGGTTGCAGAGCATTGTGGAGCAACAATCAAACGCCTTTTTTCTCTGTTTATCTCTTTACTTTATAGTTTAATGTCTTTGCACGTCACGATGATTGTTTATTCATTCATGAGTGACTAAACTCTCTCATCTAGGGTTTGATGGAACCTATTGAATGATGATTTTCCACTATGTTTAATATAAGTTTGCCGTTGATCTTTCTCTACTTGTTCAACTATATTTTCGTTGTTGTTGATTAAAAAGCTCTCAATTAACTGTACCTATTTAGTGTGTACTGCTCGAGAGAGGGTACGCATTTAGGTAATTATTGAATAACACCACTCCTAAAGTATTTGAGAGATCAATACGAAGGGTTTAAAGGCGGGATTAGAGATAACGAAACTTTGATGCGATTGTAGTGAGCGGTGATTTAATGACAGCTAACGTAGTTCAAGAGAATACGTCTAGTAAATTATGGTAGTTACTTGAGAGAGAGCTACGACACCCAAAGTACTCATTATCGGTAAAGAATACTTAGGCGAATTTATAGGAAACGTAGCAGGGGAGATTCCGACAATATGAAAAATTATAACCCTAGACTTTTCTAAATCTTGTCTATAATATTCGCTCTGTTAGCTATAAACATTCAAATCGTTATTTAATATTTCTGAAGGTTGATTGCTTTAATTCGTGCGAAACTAATGGTTGTGATTAGTACTTTAATTCCCTATGGGATTCGGCTCCGGACTTGTAAACCGGATTATATTTGCAACGACCGCCAGATCTCTTAGGAGGTATAGTAGGGCGTAATCAATGGGCCACGTGGAACTTGGTTCAAGGTAGGAAACTCATGGATCGTGGTAGCGGGCTATATCAAACTTAGTTCGGGGGGGAGATTATTGGGTGTGCGAACAAATTCTCACATTGATAGCTGAAAAGATTGGGAGCCTACATATAAAGTGTAGAGATCTCTTAATAGTGTGAGGTCTTTTGAAAAAAAAACGCATGAATTTGACTAAAAACGGATAATATCACACCGTATTAAAGGTATCTTTGGATCGTTTTAGATAATGCAAATCCGCTCTAACTTAAATTTTAGGTAAAGCAACACCATGCATTTACCTTCATTAAACCGAAAAAGGGAAGGGAAAGCAAACAAATGGACAACTCAAAATTAAAGTAGGTACATTCAATTTCTTAATTTGGCATTAAATCATTTACATGGCAGCTTTTCAAAAGTCTTCCATTAATGGTACACTTCCTGTGTCTTCTTCATCAAAAAAGAAGTTTAAAGCACTTTCAACGCGGTTCTGCGTTTGCAGAGACTCAAGGAAGGATAATTTCAGCAGACAAGGCTTTTGTTTCATTCTCTAGTACTTGCAAAATCAGCTTTTCAAGTTGTTCAAAGTTTTACTATGAGCCGGGGCGGCTTAACAGTATTTGTGGTCTAAAACCAATATTGATAAGAGGCCCTAAATTTTATTGTTTTTTTAAAAAAAAATCACACACACATACATGTGTGTATATATATATATATATATTTGAATTCTATTTTTCTAATATTTTGAAATACAAAATTATTAATAACTTTTTATAATCGATCTCTCCTAAAAATATTTTGGACAATATTAAAATAGTTTTTAACTCTTTTATTTTAGTTTTTAACAACTGATTCATATTTTTCGTGGCATATTTAAATTCTAATAAATAAATAAAAGACAATATATAACTATGAAGTAAGAATAAAATGAGATGATAATAACACTTGAAAGTTATAATAATAGAATTTAATTCAAGAAAAATGATGATTTGATTTCAAGATATCTTTTTGCTCCTTCGATAAAACAAAATGCTTGAAACTTCTGGAAAAAAAACAAAAAAGAATGCACGATATATGATATCAGTAGTACTTTTAAGCTATGTGGGTTTTCGAATAATACTTCTCCTACTAAGTTATCAGACTTAAACCCGAAAAAAGCAAGAAAGAGAATAAGAGTATAAAGTTATGCGAGCAATTAACTCTTGGACAAACCAAGAAAGAAAATGAATAGTGTAAAAATATGAAAATGGGTAAAAAGTGGAATATAATAATTTCACTTGTTAGATTTTTTGTTCATACAAAAAAAGTTTGAAAGAAATTCACATTTATAAAAAGTATTACGCTCACTCCAATTAGTTACACATCTATTCTTTCCTTTTATAGAAAAATATCTAATTTTCAAGGTAAAAACTACTCATTATTTTTCTAAAACAACCTATTAACCTATTTGGGGGCCTCAAGCAAATGCTTTAGAAACTTTATCCTATAGCCGGCCCTGTGAGCAGTGAGTTTTGTAGATTCTAATTTTAATTATGGCAACCTATAACATAATTTTAAATATCGATTTCTTGTTAGAATTTTACTCCGCTGTATCCTTTGATTCACCTTTGTGGTCCTGGGTAAGCAAACTAAACTCACTACTAGTATAACAATACACAACTGCACTATAATCTTTTAGTAGTAGCAGACGAGGACAAATCCCGTGAATCTCTCCTTCCCCAAGTCAACGTTGAATCAGTTATATATAGGCCAAAGCTGATTGTTTCAAATTCGTGAGAAATCATTGGGTTCAACTATTTCAAGCAGAACCGCGTTTAAAATTCTTCACCTAACTTATACTGAAGATGACAACTTACGTAAGGATGTAATATGTCCACCATTTTGAGATGACTTTTAAGAAAAACCCATCTAAAGTCAATTTAAAAAGCTGATATATCTAACTCTAAATTTTGAGTTATCCACTTGTTTGTGTTTGTCCATCTTTGATTTAACTAATCGGCGTCGTGGTGGGTACCTAGAGAAATTAAATTGTGTATGCCACTTGTGTTATTTGACAAGTTACAATTGAAATAAATATATAGTAGTACAATTTCACATAGATTCAATTGAAGAAATAAAGGTGTTTTAAGTACCACTGGTGTCGTTAGAGACGAATTTAATTAGGATAATGTTTTTAACGGTTAACTCATTGTACTTTTAAAATTACAGTTAAATATTTATTGAACTTAGTGAATTTCACATATATATATCTAAGCCGCATCAGAAATATCGGATTGGGATTGAAACCCGTTACCTAAGGGTTGCATCCGCAACTAACTACAGTATACAGTAGCGAAGCCACATGGTCACAAGGGTGATCAACTGACCACCATTCGTTAAAAAATTACACTGTGTATGTAGGTTAAATATTACGTTTTAGAGGTATATAACACATATTGAACACCCTTTGTCAGGAATATTTTTTCACTTCTTTCAAATTTGAATACCCTTAGGAAAATTTCTAGCTTCGCCACTAACAGTATAACGTGGAATGCCTGCTTATGTAATTAAAGAACGAAAGTTACAGCCCGTTTGTATATACAAATTAATAGTCTTTGTTAATAGTTGGCAGAGTATATAGCATTAATAAGTGTTTACCCTCAAAATAGGATAACAATTGAATTTGTAAGTGGTTTTAAGGATATGTGTATTAACTTGACACAAAATGATAAATTAGAGTGCAATTTAAATAAATAACGATAAAGTAAATGCAAACCACACGAATTGGACAATTTCAGCCTTGGAAGGTTAGCCACACTCGAGCCAAATGCACTTCGATCGATATTAAGACTAAGAAGAATAAGAGTTTAAAGAGAATAATAATAATAATAATAATGTATTGCTTTGGAATGCGTGTTACAATGCGTTAAATGAATTATCAGATCCCCTTTATATAGTAGAGGAGTCCTACTTTAGGTACAATTCTATAAAAAGTAAAAAATCTCTTGATTTGTCGATTGCCAGTTCCTCATTGATACATGCCGAGATTCCCGCCGTAATATCCGACTGGTCACAGATATTTCGGTCTTCTGTTATGTTAACAGTGTTTCTTCGAACTCGTTTGGGGCTGGGATCGATTCCGGGATCACGACCCCGATACTTTCAAAGGCAGGCGCTCCAACCACGGGTTCTAGCCTAGTGGGACTTGGGGTCGATCTTCACTCTTTTATTGCCATGTTCTGAACTTGACCTACTATATCGTAGGCGAGCTCGATTTCGACCGTAAACAGACAGCCCCCTCATTTTTCGGAGAGAAGACGATGAGAAATGACATGAGCTCCCGATTCTTACTTCGATATCCCATGACAGAAACGATAAAATAAACAAAACGTCTCGTCAGTCAAGTCTTAATGGCATTAAATGCATGTCAGCCGTCGGTCGGCCATTACTGGATGTGAACCGCCACTGAAGAACTATAAATACCCCCTCATTTGAACATTCAAACTTTACATCCAAACCTTCTGTCCTCGTATTTCGAAATTTCAACACTTTATAGCAGTTATACTTTGATTATTTTGAGATCCTTTGCAAGAACCCTTGTTCATTTCCATCTCAAGCCATCAATTGTACTCCTTTAACTTCCTTTTTTCCTTATTTTCTCTACATTTTCAAAGAAATGGAGAAGACTTCAAAAACCGTTCCCCAAAAAGAAACTACATCTACCTCGCGGTCGACTACCGAGGAGACAGTTCCGTGTACTGTTGCCGAGGACCCAGTACTGGAATCCTCATTGAAAATGTTCGTCCCTGGAGGATGCTCGGTAACCGCCGATTTCAAAGTTAAAAAACCTCCCCCCCTAAAAGGCCGGTGTGAGGAGGTCTCAAGATACGTTTGCTTAATCACTAAAGAGGTCCCCCCCAGGGTAAAAAAAGGATTGCAATTGGGTTGGCAAGCACGTGGTGGTTCCCGGACCCGATGAAGACATCACCACCTACGTCTAGGGATACTTAAGTGTTTATACTTATCCCTTTATACTGGGTCCATTGGATCCCGTGATCATCGACTTCTGCAAAAGATACGAGCTATGCCTCGGTCAAACTCACCCTTCATTCTGGAGGATTGTGATCTTCCTCCGGTTGTTCGTGAGCAAGATCGAGGGATGCTCGTTCATTGTCGACCACCTCATGTGCCTATACAGTCCCCGAATCTTTCGGGGCGGGGGGGGGGGG
>AWOL01S0015260.1:0-15531 GCA_000715115.1 Nicotiana otophora | reverse complement strand
TAGTAAAGCCCCATTCTCGAGCATTGATGAAGATCAGGATCAAGGTTGGCTAGGCCGTTTTGTTCGAGTGAGGACCTCAGACTTGATCCCATTTGATCGCATGCCGTTCCCCGAGAAGTGGAATATATCATGTAAGTAAAATTTTGCTTACAAAATTTTATTTTATGCTTTTTTCCTTCCTTCTTATCGGTGTTTTATGGTGGTACAGCTGCCGCTCGGGTCCCGAATGCATTCCCTCGACTCAAGGAGTGGGTCTAGGGCATTGTGTTACAAAGGCCGTATTCTGAGCGTTCATGGTTGGTTCTCATGGTGAGATTCCTTTCCTATGTAAGTAACATTTGATTTCCTCTCGTGTCGTTAAGTTTTTACTTGCTTCATTTCCTTTTGCAGTTTTATCCAAGGATATCACACTGAGGCCTCCATCCGGTAGCGAGAACTTCCCTTCCGAGTCCCTTGTTCCGAGACAATATGGTGAGAATAAAAGAAAGAGGGCCCCGAGTTCTCCGAGATCGGAGAAAAATAAACCAAGGCAAAGGTTGGTGCGCAAATCCAAAAAAGAGAACGAGCGCTCCAGCACCATCTTCGGATTCACTCTATCGGTTGAGGGACGAATCCGAAGAACAACAAGAAGAAGAAGCCTTCAATGTGGTGGCCCGAGTGACGTCAAGACTCGAAGGGCAAGGGGCCTCCGAACCGGAGAGAGATGAGGCCGATCCACCTTAAGTTAGGGAGGCCGACGAGGAGGCCGTGGCCGAAGCTTCTAAGGATGTGGGCAATGCCCCGAAGGAGGCACTCAGTATGATAGACATCACCGAGTTTCCTTCATTCACTGAGTCCATGTACAACGAGGCTCATATGGTGAAAGAATGCCCCAACGAGGGGGCCCACAGAGCGGATGACCCCTTCTACGAATTTTTTGATGGCGTGGATTCTACCGCCACAGAGGTGTCACCGAGTTGGGTGACTTGGAGGTGCCGAAGAAGAATCCGTCTTTGGGAATAAACGGGCCTTCTTTAAGCTTGAAACTGGTCAACCGGTTACCAGCTCCGAGTGTGGATCCCAACCGGAAGCGGTCGATCGTCATCTCCGTTCCGAAGGATGCCCGGGTCCTCTCTGCTCCATAGGGGTGGCCAACTACCTTCGGCGTTTGGTGAACGAGGAAGACCAAGTTAAGATGAATGAGGTAGACGCGCCCTGCCTGTTCAATGAAGCATAACATGCATTAAACCGGGTAACTTCAAATATCTCTTGATGACTTCAATTCATACTTAGACTAATTTGTAGATAATCCTAAAATTTTTCTCTGTGTCTGCAGGCCGCGGTGCTTCATCATGAGACATTTCTCCGATATCGGGACGAGCTGAACCAACTTGAGGCCGAGCTCCGAGGGCTCACTGAGAAGAGAAATACTTACAAACTTCTCAGCGAGTAGCGCGAATGGGAGGCTAAGAGACTCCGAGCTGAGATGGAGGTGGATCGGAAGGAACATGCCAACCTGGTCGAGCAGGTAAATATATTTGAAGTTAGTGACGACGAGCTAGACTCGGTGACTAACGGTCAGAATCTGCAGTTCCAACAGAAAATCGACCGGATCGCCTAACTTCGAGCTGAGATGGATGATGTCAAGGTCGAGACCGATGAATGGAGAGGCAGGATGGACCGTCTGGCCTCGAAAAAAGATACTGCTCGGGTGCAGTTGACCTCGGCTGAGACCCAACTTCAAGCGGCAAAGAAAAAGGCCGAGGTGCAGGCCAAAAAGGTTGAGGAGCTCCAGTCTCAGTTAAGTGCGACCGTCTCTGATCGAGAAAATCTTGCCAAGGAGCTTGAAACGACAAAGTTAGTGGTCTTGGTAGTTAAAGACGATGCCTACGAGATGGTGGCCCAATATAAGGCCGATGCCGAGGCATCCCAGGATCGACCGAAGGATATCACCGAGCATGCGAAGCAGCAATCCCGAAGGGAGGTCCTCAAGGAGATTCATGCTCGGGGTTTTGACTTATCAGCCGGAATCGAGAGAGCTAAGGTGCTCAAAGCCGAGGCCAAGAAGTTGGCTTATCTCGAGGATAAAGAAGGCTTCGAGGGTTCGAGTGGATCCGAGGGTGGAGGAGACTCCGAAGACCTTGGCGACGAGGCGGGCTCCGATGAAGACCAGGCCGTTTAAGTGCCTTGTACATTTTTTATTTGTTTTTTGTATTTTTTTGTCAAGGCCGTTTGGCCTTTGTAAAGATTTCATGTATATATAATACAAGACTTCCTTTTCCCTTCAACGATTTATGAGTTTTGTTTTCCTTTGCTTTATTCTTTATGTTCGCAAAGATCGAAATACCTTAGCATGAACTAGTTAGGTCATGTTCGGTGGTTCGAACAGGCCTTGCATTTGACATTATTTCGTTTAAGGCATCGTGGAGGTTCGATATGACCAGAATGTTTCCCCAAAGTACTTATAAGTTTTTAGGTTATATTTTGCCGAGGGTAGCCTTTAGAATCGGTTTAGAAATTTTTCAAGGCCTTGTTTTTTGTTACGAGACTCGCACGTCTTCGAGCTATTTTAATATAGCCTTAGCCTTTTAGTTCGGGTGTTTCCCTGTGGGCTTGTCACCTGGAAGTATCCGAACTTGCCTAAGATAAAAGTCCCCTCAATGGGGATGGCCGTAGCCTTTTAGTTCGGGCGCTGCCTAATAGGTCTTGTGCCCCCGGGCTCTGATAGCCCGGGCCGTCCGACTTTGTTTCTAGACGGCAGTCCCCGAGTGGGAGCGATCATTGGAACCCGGATAAAGTTTGCCCTTGGGCTCGATACCTTTAGGCGATCGAATGTAGGAAATTCAGAAAGAAAAGAAAAATTTTAAGGGACAAGATGTTTATCCTCAAGGTAGAGACTTCCTTTTATTTCTGTGCGTAATATATACGATTACACATGCGTACAAGATTTATGTTAGGGCTTGAGCAGTCTATGTGGACACGGTTCATTCGACCGTTTGGCCCTTACAGTAAATCCTATCGTCCGAGCCAAGACCATTTAATCAAAAAATTTCTTTCCTTGCTAAAGTCGTTATCTGAGGGTGATGCCCCCAGTGTTCGGGACCAATCGTAGAGAGGCGTCAAATACTGTTGTCGTGATCTTCGATATCAGTTTGCAACTGGCCTTTAATTCTAGGTTAGCACAATTTACTGTTGCCTCGTTTAAAACCTTGCCGAAAAACCCATTTGGGACAAAGCCGATGCAAGGCAAAAAGAGTGCAACGTGTGCTTTCAATCCTAAAAATTGTGTCGTTCTTTAACGGCCGCCTGCAAGTGTAGTTCAAAATGCTAATAAGTAAAAGGAATGAATGGGGTCGTACCTTAGCAGTAATATTACTTCAAGTGAATACGTTCCAGTTATTCGGTAGTTGCTCACAATTCATTGTTCCGAGTTTGTATGATCCCTTACCAGTGATCTCGATAATTTGATAAGGACCCTGCTAGTTCGGTCCCAGCTTCCCTTCGTTCGGGTTTCAAGTACTTAGTGTGACCTTCCTTAACACCAAGTCCCCGACATTAAAATGTCGAAGGTTTGATCTTCGATTGTAATACCTCTCGATCCGCTGGTTTTGGGAGGTCAACCGAACAAGGGCAGCTTTGCGCCTTTCATCTAATAGCTCCAGGATTGTATTCATGGCCTCGTCGTTCGATTCCTTGGTTTCATATCGAAACCTGAGACTTGGTTCTCCAACTTTAACCGGTATTAGAGCTTCGGCATCGTAAACTATCGAGAACGGGGTGGCCCCGGTACTGGACTTCGAGGTCGTACGGTATGCCCATAGGACTTCGGGCATGATTTCCTTCCATTTTCCTTTGGCGTCAGTTAACCTCTTTTTGAGGTTTTGCAGTATCGTTTTGTTGGTTGATTATGCTTATTGTTTCCCATTAGGGTGGTAGTGTGTTTATAGTATCCTTTTGATCTTATGATCTTCGAGAAACTTTCTCACTTTGCTGCCGATTAACTGCTTCTGGTTGTCGCACACGATCTCAGCCGGCATTCCGAACCGACATATAATGTGATCCTAAATGAAGTCAATGACTTCTTTTTCTCTAACCTTCTCATATGCCTGGGCTTCCAGCCACTTAGAAAAATAGTCAGTCATAAATAATATAAATTGAGCATTACCGGGTGCCCATGGAAGGGAGCCGATGATGTCCATTCCCCATTTTATGAACGACCATGGCGACAAAATCAAATACAGCAGCTTCTCGGGTTGGTGAATCATCGGAGCATGTCTTTAACATTCATCACATTTTTGTACGAACTCCTTAGCGTCCTTTTCCATATCGATCCAGTAGTAGTCGGCTCTGATTAGTTTTCGAACCAATGATTCGGCGCCTGAATGATTTCCACAGGTGCCTTCGCGTATTTACCTCAAAACGTACTCGGTATCACCTGGTCCTAGACATATCGCGAGTGAGCCATCGAATGTTCTTATGAACAGGGTTCCATCTTCGGACAAACTAAACCAGGCTGCCTTCGTACGCAGGGCCCTCGATTCCTTTGGATCCGAAGGCAGTTTTTCGGCCTTCAGATATTCTATATATTTATTTCTCTAGTCCCAAGTTAGGCTCGTTGAGTTAATCTCGGCATGGCCTTCTTCCACTACCGATCTCATGAGTTGTATGACTGCCCCCGAGTTAAACTCGTCATCCTCGACCGATGATCCTAAGTTAGCAAGGGCATCGACCTCACTGTATCGATTCCGAGGTACGTGTTGCAAAGTCCACTCCTTGAACCGATGTAATGTTACCTGTAACTTATCCATACCTTTGCATTCGTTCTTCTCTAACCTCGAACATCCCATTAACTTGGTTTACCACGAGGAGGGAGTCTCACTTAGCTTCGATCACCTCCGCCCCAAGCTTTTGGCTAGTTCGAGACCTGCAATCATGGCCTTATATTCGGCCTCGTTGTTAGTCAATTTCACAGTCCTAATAGATTGTCTAACTACATTGGCCATTGGTGGCTTCAATACTATGCCAAGCCCGAACCTTTTTGCATTCAAGGCACCATCCGTAAAGAAGGTCCAGATCCCCAAGAACATCCCTGAGTTCACCAACAACTCTCTTTCGACCTCGGGTATTAGGGCCGGAGTAAAGTCAGCCACGAAGTCCGCCAATATTTGAGGTTTAATGGCGGTCTGGATTGATATTCAATATCATACCCGCTGATCTCCATGGTCCATTTGGCCAATCGTCCCGAGAGCTCGGGTTTATGCATTATATTTTGCAATGGATAAGTAGTCACAACACATATCTGATAACATTAAAAATAAGGTTTCAGCTTCCTAAAGGCGCTTAGCAAAGCGAGCGCCAATTTTTCTAGGTGAGGGTACCTAGTTTCGGCCTCACGTCCTGCTAACATAGTAAATTGGAAATTGTGTACCTTGCTCTTTCCGGACCAGGACTTCACTTGCCGCTATCTCCGATACAGCCAAGTACAAGTATAGTTGTTCGTTTGTCTTCGGTGTGTGAAGTAGCGGGGGGCTCGATAGATACCGCTTGAGTTCCTCCAAGGCCCATTGGAACTCCGGGGTCCATGAGAAGTTATTATTCTTCTTCTTCAATAATGAGAAGAATTAGTGGATCTTATCGGAGGACTTCGAGATGAATCGCCCCAGGGCAGCTATGCGTCTGGTTAATCTTTTCACGGCTTTCACGTTGCCCATAACAGTGATATCTTCGTTGGCTTTGATCTTGTTGGGGTTTATCTCGATTCCCCGGCTGGATACCATGAATCCGAGGAATTTACCTGATCTAACTCCAAACGCACATTTCTTCGGGTTCAGCTTCGTATTATATTTCTTCAATATGCTGAAGGTTTCCTGCAAATGTTTTAACTGGTCCTCTACTCACATGGGCTTAACCAACATATCGTCAATATAAACCTCCATTGATTTTCCTATTTGTTCCTTGAACATCCGATTTACTACGTGTTGGTAAGTGGCACCGGCATTTCTTAATACGAATGGCATCACGTTATAGCAGTATGTGTCATATTTAGTGATGAATGATGTTTTTTTCCTGATCACTCGGGTTCATCTGTATTTGGTTGTACCCAGAATAGGCATCGAGAAAACTGAGGATCTCGTAACCGGCTGTGGCATCGATCATGCGATCGATGTTGGGCAAATGGAAGGAGTCCATGGGACTTGCCTTATTCAGGTCTTTATAATCCACACACATTCTTAATTTATTCCCTTTTTAGGGACTACCACTACATTTTCTATTCCCGAATGGACCCTATTTTAAGGAGTTTAGATACCTCATCCTTGATGAAAGCATGTTTGACATCGGACTGGGGCCTCCTCTTCTACTTGACCGGGTGGCACTTCGGGTCCAGGCTTAGCTTGTGAGTGGTTATCTCCGGCGGGATCCCTATCGTATCAAGGTGGGACCAAGTGAAACAATCTTCGTTAGCTATAAGCAATTGAATGAGTTTTTTCCTGAGCTCGGGGCTTAACCTCGTGCCCAGGTATACCTTTCTATCGGGAAAATGTTCGGTTAGCACGACTTGTTCCTCGATCGTTGATTTTGTAGCATCAGAATCATCAGGGGCTATGAAATATCTGGGGAGTCCATAGTCATTGTCCTCGTCTACTCTTTATTCCTCTGATTTCGTCGAGGCTGGTATCGGTGATTGCTATTTGGCCCCATCTTTGACCATCCAATTCGGATCCTCCGATGTCGAGAGTGTGGATGCCAAGATCACCTCATCGACCGTGAACATATCCTTGGTGGCTAGTTGTTCCCCATAAACTGTTTGGACTCCTCCGAATGTTCGAAATTTCAGCACCTGGTGCAGTGTCGAGGGTACTGCTCTCATATTGTGAATTTATGGCCTCCCGAACAAAGCGTTGTATCTCATGTCCCCTTCGATTACATAGAACTTGGCTTCCTGCACGGTTCCGGTGACGTTCACCGGTAATGTTATTTAACCTTTAGTGGTCTCGCATGCCATGTTGAACCCGTTCAGGACTCGGACCGCAGGTACAATCTGATCTTGTAGGCCGAGTTGTTCTACGACTCTTGATCTGATGATGTTGGCTGAGATACCTGGATCAATTAACACACACTTAATTCGAGATTTATTTATGAGTACCGATATTACTAGTGCATCGTTGTGGGGTTGCACGATCCCCTCAACGTCTTCGTCGTTGAAAGATAAGGTTCCTTCTGATACATAATCCCGAGTCTATTTTTACCTTGTGATGGATACTTTGGTGCTTTTCAGCATCTGACCCTGGGGAATGTTGACTCCACCGATGATCATGTTAATGAAATGCTGAGGCTCTTCCTGCTCGGTCTGCTTATTAGAATCCCTATTCCTGAAGTGGTTCTTGGACCGATCACTCAGAAACTCTCGGAGATGCCCGTTGTTGAACAGCCGGGCCACCTTTTCTCTTAATTGTCGGAAGTTTTCCGTTCTGTGGCCATGAGTGCCATGATATTTGCACATTAGGTTGGGATACCTTTGGGATGAATCAAACTGTAAAGGTCTAGGCCATTTGGTATCTTTGATGCGTCCGATGGCAAATACAATAGCGGCGGCATCGACGTTGAAGTTGTACTCTGATAATCTCGGTGCTTCTTTAGGCCCGACGGGCCTGTCGAAGCTATTTTTCTCATGAGTCCCCGGTTGCTCTGACCTCGGTCACTTCTCCTTTTATTTCTCATAGAGTTCCGCCCGGACCCACTGCTTCTTCGATCTCCATTGTACGGTTGATACCAATCCCTGTTTGTTCTCGGTTCACGATTGATGTCTCTCTTGACTCTGTCGATGGTTCTGACGGGATACACGAACCCGGAAGGAGCCCCAAGCTGATAATCTTCGACCCTGATTTTTGATTGATACCGGTTATGGACATCAACCCAAGTGACAGTCGAATATTCCACCAAGTTTTGTTTTAACTACTGTAAAGCCAACGAGTTCTGGATGTTAAGTCCTTGGGTAAAAGCCTGAATGGCCCAATTATCAGTGACCGGTGGCAGGTCCATCTGTTCCATTTGAAACTGGGACACGAATTCTCTGAGTGTATCATTATCCTTCTGTTTTACTTTGAAAAGGTCTGACTTCCTGGTCTCGACCTTGATAGCTCCAGCGTGTGCTTTCACGAAAGAATCTGCAAGCATAGCAAATGAGTCAATAGAATTAGGAGGTAAGTTGTGATACCAAATCATAGCTCCTTTAGATAGGGTCTCTTAGAACTTTTTCAACAAGACAGATTCGATCTCATCATCCTCCAAGTCTTTCCCTTTGATGGCACACGTGTAGGAGGTAACATGCTCGTTTGGGTCAGTAGTTCCATTGTACTTAGGTATCTCGGGCATGCAGAACTTCTTAGGGATCAACTTTGGAGCCGCGCTCGGAGGAAAAGGTTTTTGCACGAACTTCTTGGAAACCATGCCTTTTAATATCAGCGGTAAGCTCGGTATTTGGTCGACCCTGGAATTGTAGGTTTCTACCTTTTTTGTCATTAGCTTCAATTTTCTTCTCCCCTGATTCTACCCGTTTTGTCAGTTCCTCGAGCATCTTTATGATCTCGGGGTTAGTCCCTAATTCATTTTCATTCGACCTCTCTGCGACGGGTTCATCCCTGCGGGCGACTTCCGGGGACGGATCAGGTTCAATTCTGCTGGGTGCGCGACTTCGATTCTATAACTGAGCTATCGCCGCCTATTGAGCCTGTAACATTTTGAAGATCATTCGTAAATTGATCCCGCCTCCTCCAATATTTTGTGTATTTTGAGCTGCTGATCGGGCTCCACCACAGACGCTATTCTCGGGATCGGTAGGAAGATTTGTGTTGATAGCCACATGGAATTAGCGTCAATCGGGTCCGCGACCGGAATTTCGATGGGATCAACGGGCGGTACCTCGTTACTGGGCATTATGTTATTATTTTCGCCATGATGGCCGACTCATTATCGACGTGTAGTGGTGCTGACTGAGAGTTTGACATTTTGAGCTTTAACCTGAAATTAGAGACACTTCAAAGAACAAGTGTAAAGTAGTAGTATGTGTTATGGAGATTTGTATCAAATAACCACTATTATCCTTAGCCCCATGGTGGGCGCCAAACTGTTTACCCTCAAAATCGGATAACAATTGAATTTGTAAGCGGTTTTAAGGATACGTGGATTAACTTGACACAAAATGATAAATTAGAGTGCAATTGAAATAAATAACGATAAAGTAAATTCAAACCACACGAATTGGACAATTTCAGCCTTGGAAGGTTAGCCACTCTCGAGCCGAATGCACTTCGATCGGTATTAAGGCTCAGAAGAATAAGAACTTAAATAAAAATAATACTGTATTGCTTTGGAATGCGTGTTACAATGCGTTAAATGAATTATGAGATCCCCTTTATATAGAGGAGTCCTCCTATAGGTACAATTCTATAAAAGGTAAAAAAATCTCTTGATTTGCGGATTGAGAGTTCCTCATTGATACGTGTCGAGATTTCCGTCGTAATATCCGATCGGTCACGGATATTTTGGTCTTCTGTTATGTTAACAATATTTCTTCAAACTCGTTCGGGGCTGGGATCGATTATGGGACCACGGCCCCGATACTCTCGAAGGCAGGCGCTCCAACCCCGGGTTCTAGCCTGGTGAGATTTGGGGTCGATCTTCAGTCCTTTATTGCCATGTTCCGAACTTGACCTACTATGTCGTAGGCGAGCTCGATTTCAACAGTATACAATAAGTAATAACGATGAGAACATAGAGGAATTCAATTAATATTACTTCCACCCTTGGATGACTAATTAAGATATCGAAAGACCTTTTTTCATTTTAAACTTGTCCAATATTAAAAGAATAAATTTGGTAATCCGAAATATTTAATCCAAATCATAGACATAAGAATACCATGGTATGTAGGGCATACCATTTCATATTTCGTAATTTTCCACACGCCAGACAAAAACAAACAACCACTCCGATAAATTTATGGAATTATCATTCAAGTTTTAATCGATAATTATTCCTTATTGCATGGAATAACTTATCCACAATTCAGAAATTAGTTTGACTTTTCGAACTCCGCTACAGAATTACCATCAAACATCACATCAATATCTGGTACATTATCCCTTCCCAATTATTATTGTGGGTCATTCTTCTATCATGACACAATTTGAAGAGATTCTGAAATGTCTACGCAAGTTTGACGAGATATATAAACGTTCTTGTGCTTGCATATACAAGCTAGTAATCATGTGTCAATGACACTAAAGTCAAGATACCCTAATTATGACTTGGAGGTCATGTATTTTATCGGCCCACACGCATATTATTAATCCCTTAATTCTCTTTTACCCGTCCTTCAATGAGTTGACACGCCCTTTAAAAAATTATTTATTGATCATGGTTATTAAGGGCCCGTTTGGACATACAATTTGGTTGAAGATTTTTCTAAAACTTTTTTACTTTTTTCCGAAATCAACGTTTGTTCATAAAATTTTTAATTTTCACTTGAATATGCATTTTGAAAATTTGAAAAATTGCAAAAAGCTATTTTTCAAAATTCACTCACAAAACTTCAAAAACATCCCAAACTGAAATTTATGTCCAATCACAACTCTAAATATTAAATATCATTTTTACTTAAAATTATTTTCACTATTTTTTCGAATTTTACAATTCTTATGTCCAAACGCCTACTAAAGTTGTAACTTCAATAAACTTGAGAAGTTTGGATACTAAATACTAAAGGTAATATTAGAAGAAATAATAATTCTCTCTTGATTTACTAAAATGGATAAGTAAAATCGAAAATTTATTTTTAATTGAATATTCCTGTACTTTCACTATAAGGTTGAAGATTAAAGAGGTAAAAGAGAATATCTTTGCAAAGTAAATGTTTTTCTGCCCTTTTCTAATTGGGAATAGACATATATGTGGATATCCTATCTTAGGGAAATATAGGAGGAATAATAAATAATTCCAGTGAGGCTGTGAGGGTAAAACCTAATTTCACCTAAAGATCAAACAAAAGAAATTTAAGGTCTAAAATAATCCACACTTGATCTATTCAAAATTCCAACATGCTATACATGCTTGCAGTTTCCTCGATGCAAAAGATAACTTTGTTTGATTACTCCAAATCTCGTGGATCGTCTCCTCAACTTTATCTGCTTTATAAACAGCGCACTGCACTACCTCTATTTTTGTTAATTCAGATTTTAATTATAACCGTATCTAGGGTGACAAAATGGTTAAAAAAAAACAGTTAACCACCCATATTATCTATACTATATTAAAAACACGAAAACCCTTAGCGAAATACCGTTCGTCTTTTTTACCCTTTAAAATAAATTTTAGATTGGGCAAAATCGTAATTCAAATTATTTTCCTAATATTTAGGATTTAGATATACTAAATTTTTAGTTAATAGATATTTTTTTATTTGAACTGATATAATTTTCCTAATCTGAATTAAGTAAACGGCCCTAGCATGTAAAACTTTACGATCAATTAAGATTTACCTTATATATAAATTATATACTACAATATTTAGACACTAGCTTATAATAAACTTTAGCTTCATCTAAAATTATGTCCACTTCGAATTTATGTAATTTAGCTTCGATTCATATTCAAATCCACAATGGTAAAATCGAAAGAATATCATGTATGTATTACGCGTTCTAATTACTATATTTGAGATGGTTTGTAGAAGTCCTCTAATAAAGAAGTTATTTTTTCAAGTTGATTCTTATTAGAGTTCTGCAACTTTTTACGGTTAATTGGACGAATATTTAGTATAGTTAAAATAAGATATTTTGTGAAATAAAATAATTTGACCTATGGAAAAGAATCAATATCTAGGAATCTAAAATCAAATTAAGATTTTAATTATTTTATACAAATCATTTTCTTATATTTGAACAATATACTATTTGTGCAATTCCTTTCGTATTACCTTTGAATTATATATATGAACTATAATATATTTTTATATAATATTTGAACTACTTTTCTATTCAAACATCATTATTTATCATTTTTTTAAATACTACACTCGATAATTTCAACAAGTAAAAAAACAATATTTGAGAATATAAAAGAGAAAGAAAGAATTTGACAGTCACAATAACATTTAAAACATTGAATGAGCTAATATTAACAATTTGAATCAATAAAAGTAAACTACTTCATCGAATGTTGAAACAAATAACTAAATCTTGCATTTATTCCAAAAGGCAAGAGCTCTCTTTACCAAATTAACCATATGGGGTTATCATCCATCATTTTTAAGAACTTATTATTATTTTTTTAATTTTTAGTTTATACATATATGCTTAATATTATTTATATAATTTTTAAAAATTAAATACTCATTAATACATAGTACACACGCAAAGCGCGTACCCTAAAACTAGTCTATTAAAAAATGGGTTGGATAATAAACTATTTAAAAACAGGTCAAATATGGATAAGAACCATATTATCCATTTAGAAAATGGATAACCAATGAATACTCAATGAGTTTAACTTTTACAANCTTCATCGAATGTTGAAACAAATAACTAAATCTTGCATTTATTCCAAAAGGCAAGAGCTCTCTTTACCAAATTAACCATATGGGGTTATCATCCATCATTTTTAAGAACTTATTATTATTTTTTTAATTTTTAGTTTATACATATATGCTTAATATTATTTATATAATTTTTAAAAATTAAATACTCATTAATACATGGTACACACGCAAAGCGCGTATCCTAAAACTAGTCTATTAAAAAATGGGTTTGATAATGAACTATTTAAAAACAGGTCAAATATGGATAAGAACCATATTATCCATTTAGAAAATGGATAACCAATGGATACTCAATGAGTTTAACTTTTACATTTTTAAAGTCTCAAATTGGAGGTTCCTCAAGTTTGGGACACTAGGAATTCTTCAAAAAAAGTGATCATATTCATGAATTCATGGATAATATGGTTGCCCATATTATCTTCCGGTTAACCCGTTTTTTATCCGTATTAAATATGAGTCGGGTCGAATACTTTATTCGTTTTTATTACCCGTTTCGGCCCGTCCCATATCCAACCCGACCCGCCCATTTGCTTCCCCTAATTATAACTTTTAGAGAATCAAACGTGTTCCTTCCATCTCTAGTCAATGCATACAACAACGGAATAAAAGTGAAGTGGTCAATTTATTAGTACTATGAAATCACTTTGCACTTAGCTTTACAACGACAAATGTCATTTCTCTATTTGCGTTTAGGTTTATTTCATTAGCAATGCCATTAACAAACCATTAACGCACTAACCCAATCTGCAATATTACCAATATATCAATATATAGTGACGAGATCTTTAATGCATGTTACCGAAAGTTAGTGTGAAACACCCGAAAATTCTTTTTTAGATATCTTATTCAGCAAGTGTTCCTTTGAATAATGTCTTCCCTTTTTTTAGAATATAATGATCTCACATTTCTTGTAATCAGTACCTTTTCTTAGTCAACATTTCATTATTAACTTATCATTTTTGACACCCATACACCATACAAATCATCCCTCAACAAAAGGTTCACCATGCAGTAGTTGACTATCTATTAGCTTGCAATGGCAAAAAAAGCTCTTTTTTCTTTTTCATTTTTCTCCTGATCTTGGGGAAAAAAATTCGAAAGCATTAAAAGGTTGGTGGAATAAAACATGCAACTACTAATATGTTTTGACTATTGGAAACTTGTTTTTAACCTTTTATTTGCTTAGAATAGGGAAATGGCCGGAGACACATGAGAATTTGTCATTTGGAGCTAAATTAATTAAGAGCGTCTTAAATAAACTCTAATGTTTCCTCCTCCTGTAAAAAAAAAAAAATCTTAAGTAAAGAGAATAATTCCCCTTTTATGTACATATGTTTACCATACGCAAGACAAGCAATTCCTCAAATTACAAACTTGACTAATTAAAAGAGACAAGACAGAATCAAAGCTGTTACTTAGATGCATGCCAACTCATTGCCCCAAACAGCATTGAAATCTTGATCTCCCACTCTCCTCATAATTAATAAAGAAAAGAAAATTTCAAACGCGTAGGCCCTTTAGTAATTTTCAGCGCTGGGAGCCGACTTTGCTTACATGGTCTCCTACTCCAATCACTACTCAATCCATCCTTTATTTGCTTGCATTATGCCTATAAATATGTCCAGGTTTCTTATACAATTTCAATCATTAAGTAAAGTACAAAAAAGAGTAGAAATTTACTTACTCAAATCTCAGAATTCGTTTATACTGTTAACACGTACCATGGAGTACTATCACCATTCAATTAACAAAATGGCCATGTTTATGGTTATTCTAGTGCTAGCCATAGATGTGACTATGGTTTTAGGCCAAGGTACCCGTGTTGGATTTTATTCCAGTACGTGTCCAAGGGCCGAATCCATAGTTCAATCAACGGTGAGGGCTCATTTTCAGTCTGATCCAACGGTGGCACCAGGAATCCTGAGAATGCACTTCCATGATTGTTTTGTACTAGGTTGTGATGGTTCCATCCTCATTGAAGGTTCAGACGCTGAGAGAACTGCTATCCCAAATAGAAATTTGAGAGGATTCGACGTTATTGAGGATGCTAAGAAGCAAATTGAAGCTATCTGTCCTGGAGTTGTTTCCTGCGCTGACATTCTTGCTCTTGCTGCTCGTGATTCTGTTGTCGCGGTAAAGATATCTCCCGCATTGCCTTATTTTACGTTTCTTGTTATCTACATACATACACACATATATCAATATATATATATATATATACTTCCTCTGTTCCAACTTATGTGCATGGCAGTGTTGACTGGTACATAGTTTATATGGTCCCACGCATGTATCCATAATAGAGAGTTTAACTTCTAAAGAATTTTCGTATTATCATATTACCTAAAGGAAAATTACATGTTGATAAAAATTAAATTGAACTAATGACCTGAAAAGTAACGCAGATTACCTACTACAATGGTTAAAATTTAATGGTGGTGTAAAATTCTGCAAATAAACTAAATCTTTGGTAGTAATATATATTCTTCTATTGTTGATGCAGACTAGGGGACTGACATGGTCTGTGCCCACGGGACGTAGAGATGGGCGAGTTTCTAGAGCAGCTGATGCGGGTAATCTGCCAGCTTTTTTTGATTCCGTGGATGTTCAAAAGCAAAAGTTTACTGCAAAGGGTCTCAACACTCAAGATCTTGTCGCTCTTACTGGTAAGTAAAGAGTATAACATACATGTTTTAATTATTTGTTAGTATAGCAAAGCAAAAGGGAGTCTTGGCGTAACTAGTAAAGTTGTTGTCATATGACCAGAAGGTCACAGATTCGAACCGTGGAAACAACCTCTCGTAGAAATACAGTCTAAAACTGCGTACAATAGACCCTTGTGGTTCGGCTCTTCCCGAACCCGCGCATAACGAGAGCTAGTGCACCGGGCTGCCCTCAGTACAGCAAAGCAAGTGATTTTACTGCAAAAAAGAAAATAAAAATAGGAGTATATTTTTATA
>AWOL01S0015256.1:0-14689 GCA_000715115.1 Nicotiana otophora | reverse complement strand
TATATATATATATATATATATTTATTTATTTATAAAGAAGTAAAATAGTTTTTTTAATGAGGTAACTAGCCTTAATTATCATGACATGCATTTTGGACTCAACGACTTGATCTATCAAACTGATCTAATCATTCCTTTTGTTATTCCTTTGGGCCTTGAAGTCGGGCTTGTTTGTGTTAATTCTTTGCATCAGTTTCATGACTTACTTTCGACTAGTGGTGCCCTGAGAGATTTTCACCAACAAGTCTCTCTCATTTCTTTATCTCTAATTACCGTCTTCTTACAGTGCCTGTGAGGGTTTTCACTAGTAAGACTCTCTCGTTTATTTATCTCTACTTACTATTGTCTTACAGTGCCTATGAGGGTTTTCACTAGTAAGACTCTCTCATTTTTTTTCTTGATTCCTTGAGTGAGAACCATGACCATGTCCTCCATATGACAACCATTGCTCATTGCGGATTTCCCTTGGCATTCTCAAAACTGATCAGGAGGTCTTGTTTGGAAGGCTTTTGGATATGATTAGAAAGAAAGGACGACATGAAGGCATAAAGTAGACTCAATATGATAGGTTTTACACTTACAACTCTTGAAATCGACTATTTCAAAAAAACTAAAACAAACTCATGCCCCAATTTTAGATACTGGATTTTTTATTTTTTGAGTTCTTATTTGGATGGACCGAACCGTGTAAGGCTGCCTACGTATCCTTTTTTAAGAAATTAGGTCAAACGTAATTCAAACATCTGACCTAACTATTTTTTTTTTATCTTTCTTTCTTAATTTTTCTTTTTCTCTTTTTTTCTTTTTGTTTTCTTTTTTTTTTATCAAAACAAGTTGCCCCGGCTTTTATTTAATTGGGGAATGGATCTTTGATTGTTCTTTTTTTATTCTTTTTTTTCACTTGAACTTTCTAAGAGTTGACCCAGTTTGTACTCTTGGGGCATGAGCTTTTATTTTTATTTTTATTTTGACTTTTGACTCTAAACTTGATTCCAAAATAGGGTGGTCAAAGAAAATAACACAAGCTTAAAAGGGGTAACGAAGGGTATAAAGTGTTTGGATAGGAGAAAAAGGGTCTCACAGCCTCAAGAACGCCAAACATAGTATCCTTTCGTAATCACAGCATTGATGAATATGTTTGTCTTCTTGGTGTGTTGTGGTCAAAAGACACTTTCCATCAATTAATGTCAAATTTTCCACCAAACTTCAATTAATTCTTCCTCAAACCCGATCTTCACATTGATTTAAAGGTAAAGATCATTAACCCCACGTGTATGGCTATTCTAGTTCCACATGAATTTGAACCGAGCTTAATTCCAAAGTGTTTCGACTGTGTATTCATCCTTAAAAGTGTCTTGTTCTTAGTTAACTAGTTCAAGACTAAATCAGTTTTGTAGGATCTGGCCAAAAATTTTGCATGTATGTCGTGTCACTAGAACTAGCGTGAAAAGAACTATGCACAAAATGGATACAAATTGACTGACTGTTTTTTATTGAATAAAGGATAGTGGGATCTGATAACATAAAAAGAAGAATAAAGGACGACAAAATAAGCTACCATGTCTCCTTAATGTATAACAGATGAATGACTTTCCAGTTAGTAAGTGACGTCTTAGCCACGGACTTGCATATCAGCATTACTACGACATTCAACCATTTTAATTGCTATGGATTCAGCACTCAAATTTTAACTTTTAATCAAACTGCTCCCCATATTGACTATCGGATTTTAGGACTTACAACATGTGAACTTTCACAATAACTAATTTTCCAAAAGACTTCGACGAATTCTCATATCTCCCTATCATCACAGATCATCCAAGCAGAACATGTCTTATTGCTCAAAACTGATAGAATTAAGCCAACATTTGCCAATATTTTTATCACCAACTTGTCTACTTGCCTTTTCATGACCTTAGTTGGATCAACAATAGTGGTTCTTGTTCCTTCAGTCGAGAAGATAATAGAGTGATCCTTTATTGTTATCGTGATTCACCATTGCAAACCAAAAAACCGACCACATTTAACTAGCTTTTATTTCACAATAACAAGCATGTTAGAATGCACACATTCTTCCTCTCTTTCTTCTTTTTTTTTTTAAAATCATTCGATCGAACCTGATGTGGGTTGCCTACGCATCATGTGGGAGCATGAATCAGATCTTGCGTAGCTTGGAAAGATCAGAAATAAATTATATAAACTAACTCTTTTTTTAACTCATATACAAATAATCCGACAAAATCTCCTAGCAACGAAAAAAATTCAATTTTGTTTTTCGATTTTTTTTTTTGGGAATTGGTGAACGAAAGATTTCTAAAGAAGAAAAAAAATATTTTTGGATTTTGATTTTTTCTTATAAATTTCAAAAGAAAGAAAATATTTTTTTGAATTTTGATTTTTTGTTTTGAATTTTGGGAGAAAGACTTTTTTGTTTTTAAAAATGATGAAAATATTTTTGGATTTGACGTCTCCAAGAAAAACTTCTAAAGAAGGAATTAAAGGAAAATATCTTTTTGGATTTTTAAAAATTGGAGGCCGGAACCGATGAGGTTTGCCTCGTATCTCATATCCGGTGAGAATCAGACTCGTGTAGTTCAGTCGGTGTTGACATAACAGAAAAACATGACTTCTTTTTTAAAACATTTTTGGCTTATTTTTTAAATGACTCTTTTTTTGGTCAAAATTTCGGCAGAGTTTTTCAGAATCAGGTAAGTTTCTCTCTCCTCACTCTTGGTGTTTCTTGATTTTCTTTCCCTATTCTAGAAGATGGTCAACATGCAAGCCGAAACAAATAAGTGCACAAGTAGCATATTAAATGCATTAGGATGGTCTTATAAATTGGGTACACCTGTCCTAGACGGACTCAACCCCTGTGTTGAGTCCCCAAAGTCAAATGCATGTGATGCAAACAAACGTACCTACTAGGGATCCAGCATGAGGTTTGTTCTTCTAGGTTTAAATCCCGGTGGAGAAGGTATCTAGATTGGCTTACTCGAGCGGACAACTCGAGCTGAAAAGGGTCAGCGTACCGGTAGCATTGCTTTCCGGCTTAGATGGTGGTGCTCCCCGCCTAAAATATGTGTGACTAAAATCTGTCACCGGGTGAAAAATACCTCGGCTATCTCAAAGAAAGTGGGCTATGTTAAGCAAATGCCTAATTTAAATTCAAGAAGACTCAGAGGGGTGCGAGAGAAGACAATTTATATGTACAGTTCAACAAAATCAAAGAGATAAACAGCGGACAAATAGCACATTAGGCCCAACTAAATCACAGTATATACAAATACTAATAAAGCCAAATAAAGTCAATGTACAAGCTCGAATTCTTGAAAGTCCCCAGCAAAGTGGCCAGAGCTGTCACACCCCTTTTTACCCCCCACAAAATATATGTGTTATGTTATGAATTATGGTGGGTTAAAGAGTTTTTCCAATTAAACTGACAAGTTTTATATAGGGATTATTTTATTTACAGAGTCACCACTTGGAATTGAGTTTTGTTGTTCCAAGTCACCTTATCGAATCCCTAATCAAAAGAAAAATGACTCTACTTATTATTAGTCTGTGAAAACAAGTCTGGGTAAGGAATTTTGTTGATCGGGGAGAAGGTGTAAGGCATTCCCCGAGTTCCGTGGTTCTATCACGATCTCTTTATTGACTACATTTAACTTGAATTAATTTTGGACAAACTGTGTTTTATTGGATTTCCATATTTCACCTATCCTCTTTTAATTATTAAAATTATTAAAGAAAGATTTGAATAATATTAAATTGTCCTAACCGCACCATGCATGCGGATGTGCGACCGGGATGAATTTTATTAATTTTATCATAACCGCGCTACGCTAGCAAATGCGCAATCATGACATGGGTTATTAGTACGTTAGTACTTTTGAAAAAACTTCCTACATTCGAAGAAATTATATATTTTTTTAAAAAATAATTATTAAAAGTTACTATCGCGCTACGCAAGCGAATCCGCGATTATGGGAATTAATAAAATTAAAAATTAACTAAAACTATTGGATATGTGATGAGATTATTGAATTAATTTAATGAAAATAATATCACGCTACGCAAGCGAGTCCGTGAAGTTAAAGCGCACTTACTAATTGCCTAGGGTAATTATTAAGGAGACTAAGTTATAAAGTTATTTTAATAAAAGAAAAATATGATTTTTATTGAGATTATTTGACTAAAATAAAAATATGAAAAGTTGGGCTAACTTGTTATTTTAAAGAGTGGGCAACCATTGATTTAAAAGGGAATGGGCCAACTATTTGAGTATCAAAACTGCCGGCCCTTTTTGAACATGCTTTGGCATTGGGCCAACCCTTGCTTATTAAAAACAAATGGGCCGGATGTGTTATCAGTGAAAATAGGCCAACAAGTTAGTTCATTTGGCCATTTATTCTTGTTAGCTCAATCTTATTAAATACTAAACTAATGCCTTCTGCCCACTTTCAAATTCTTCATCAAGCCTTTAACAATTCTTTTCTACAACATGATCAAGATTCTCATAAAATACTACTTAAAGGTTAATAGAGAAATGCTAAGAGGCAATAAATAAATCAATAAATAAATAAATAAATAAATAAATAAATAAAGAAAGAAAAGTCATGAATTTAACATTATGATCCGAAGTTTGATTTCAAGATTGAAACCTCAACATTCATCCATATAGTAAATTTTCTTGCATATGCTTCAAGTAATCTAAACATACTCAAATCCTCATCAATTGGTATTAAAAAAATCTGCATTATAGAGTTTAAAGGTTACCTGGGTCGGAGAAAATAAATATAGCAGTGAAGAATAAGAGCACAGCAACAGAAAGCAACAGAGAACAACAGCAAAATCAGCAGAAATCCAGCAGCAAATTGTGCTTAAACAGCTCGAAAGCTTTAGAGAAGAAGCCCATAACTAACTCGAAAGAAGACTTCTACTTTTCTAAAAGTTTGCACTCTAAGATTCACTCACAAAGCGCAGAAATTTTCAGCTTACTAAAGTATTTAGCTGCTGATTGTTTGTTCAAAGATATGTGTGTTCAAGCAACTCTCCTGCTCCTTTTTTCATTTTTCTAAGTGATAAAGTGTGTGTCATTTATAGGAGAAGGAACCAGGCATTCATGATTAAAAATCAGTATTTTTTGACAGATTTGTCCACAAAATCTGCTCTAAAATTCAAAGGGCAAGACTTTCCTGTTCAATCTTGTCCAAAAGAGGATATTTCAATCAAAATCTGCTCTTCACTATTCAAAGACAGACTTTTGTTCAAAAACTGTTCAAAAGTCCTTATTTTCTTACCAAACAAATGAATTTTGAGTTTTGTACTCAAAAATTCTCTGAAGCAGTAAATAAGCAATCAAGCAAGTACCTTATTGTAACGACTCGACTGGTGGTTTTCAATATTATAATCATGTTCCCCCATTTATTATTCAATTTATGCCTTACAATGTATTTATGACTTATCGGGTTAGTTAGTTTGGATCCGGAAAGAATTCAGAGTGAAATGAGACACTTAGTCTCATAATTAAAAATTTTAAGTTAGAAAATTGACCGGATATGGATTTAAGTGTAAACGACCTCAGTTTGAATTTTGATGATTCCAATAGCTATGTATGGTGATTTTGGACTTAGGAGCGTGTTCGGAAAATTATTTGGAGGTCCGTAGTGGAATTTGGCTTGAAATGCCGAAAGTTAATTTTTTGGAAAATTTGACCAGGGGATTGTCTTTTTGATATTGGGGTCGGAATCCGATTCTGAAAATTGAAATACCTCAGTTATGTCATTTATGACTTGTTTACAAAATTTGAGGTCAATCGGACGTGATTTGATAGGTTCCGGAGTCGTTTGTAGAAATTGGAAGTTTCAAAGTTCATTAGGCTTGAATCTATGAGTGTTTCATGTTTATAGTGTTGTTGGATGTGATTTGAAGACTCGACTAAGTTCGTATGCTGTTTTAGGACTTGACGGTATATTTGGTTGAGGTCCCAGGGGCCTCGGGTGAGTTTCGGGAGGTTAACGGATCATTTTTTGGACTTGGCATGTTGGCTGAAGACTCCTAGTATGTTTTTCTGGTTTCATTCTTCGTGTTCGCGAGTGGGCCCTCGCGTTCACGAAAGGGAATTTGAGGCAGGCAAGATTTTCCTTTCGCATTCGCGAAGAGGAGCTAGGTTGTTCATCGCGTTCGCGATTGGATATCACGTTCGCGAAGGGACAAATAGTGAGCATGGGTTTTAGCCTTCGCGTTCGCGAAGGGGAGCTCGCGTTCGCGAAGAAGAGCTCGGTAAAGCATCGCGTTCACGAGCAGTGTCTCCTGTTCGCGAAGAGCAATGTTGGGCAGCACGATTTCGTGCTTCACGAACGCGAGGGACCTGTCGCGTTCGCGAAGAAGAAAGGACTGGATAGAAAGTTTAAGTTCAGAAAATGAGACTCCATTTTTAACGATTTGGAGCTCAGATTGAGGCAAGTTTTGGGAGATTTTCAGAGGAAATAACGGGATAAGTGTTCTTAACACAATATTGGTTAAATTACCTGAATCCATAGTTGTTTTTATCATTTAATTGGTGAATTAAGTTGGAAAAGTTTGAAAACTCTCTTGGTTAAATTTGAGAATTTGAGGGCCGAATTGTTATCGGAATTTAGTAATTTTGGTATGGTTAGACTCGTGGTCAAATGGTCATTTATATTTTATAACTTTTATCGAGTTCCGAGACGTGGGGCCCACAGGCAATTTTTGAGCTAAATTTCGGATATTTATGGAAAATTAGCATTTTCTTATGGAATTAATTCCAATAAATGTTATTGACTGAATCGAATTATTTGTGGCTAGATTCGAGGCTAGGCTAATTCACGAGGAAAAGACATTGCAGAATAAAGAATTTCACGGTTTGAGGTAAATAACAGTTTTAAATCTAGTCCTGAGGGTATAAAACCCCGAATTTTTGTGTCATGTGATTATTTTGGAGGTGACGTACATGCTAGGTGACGAGCGTGTGGGCGTGCACCGAGGGGATTGTGACTTGGTGTACTTATTTCAGTTCCTTATTTATTATTGTTACTTGCTGAGTTGGTTGTACTCATACTACACCATGCACTTCGTGTGTAGATCCAGGTGTTCCCGGACATAATGGGTGTTGATTCTTTCGCACAGTTGATTTTCCGGAGAATTAGAGATAACTGTCATGTTTCGCAGACCTTGCCTCCCCTTCCTTATCTCCTTATTTACTGTATCTGGTCTCAGACTATTATGGACCGTATTTTTCAGACTTGTATTCATATTAGATGCTCAAGTACTTAGTGACACCGGTTTTGGGAGTATTTATATTTATACTTGTGAGATTTCTTCCGCTAAATTAAATCATTATGTTTTCAAATTTAAAAGATATGTGGTTTATTGAGATTGTCGGCTTGCCTAATATTGAGATAGGCACCATCACGACGGGTGAGATTTTGGGTCTTGACACCTATACTTTCAAGTATTCCTTCACTACCTCACTTTTATCAATATAAAACTATTCTACTACTTCAACAAGTGCAAAAAGCAGAAAATTTAGCATTTCAAACTTTAAAAACTAATGCTAAAATAATTAATAAGAGACAAAATAAAATCTGAAAAAATAAAAAATAAAAATAAAAAAATCATCCATGAAAACAAAGAGAAAAAAAAAAGAATAAGTATTTTTACTATTTCACAGTTCAAGTGGCCGAAACAACGGTGGTATGCCAAGCGAGGGCATTCAGGGAGGTTGCCGGAATTTGGCCAGATATTTGGTCGCTGGATTTTCGGGGCAAAATTAACATCAATAGGTAGGTCTTGAGGAACTTTATCCGTTGATGTAGGTATTATGGGGTGGTAGTGGCCGGAGCTTCAAGAATTTGGACAAAACAGTGGCGGCTAAATTTTCCTAGATCTAAAATTCAAGGAGTTTGAGGGGATTTTGAAGGAATTGGTTTAGAGATATGGTAAGAGGAGGTTGTGTAGATTACATGGTGTGAATTTGGGGGTGTTTGGAGGTGGTCCACCGCCAGTGGGTGATTTCCGGAGGCATCGGCGGGGCGGAGAGAAGAGGGAGGAAGAAGAAAGGAGTTATGGGGGAAATGAAGGCAAAATTTCAGCATTTCTAAGTCTTAAATACCTAGTTGGGAGATTGATTGTGGACCATTGGATGAGAGAGAGATGAATGGATGAGATTTAATCTTGATTCACTTAATGAAACGACGTAGTTTCATGATGAAACTACGCCGTTTTGGACCAAGTCTTGGCCAACCATTTTGGACTGGTTATGGCCGAATTGAGCTCAAAATTTGGGCAATTTTGGCTCAATTTTAATTAAAATACACTAGCTCAATCCCTTTTCCCTCTAATGAAATTATAGTCTTATTTAGTCCTAAAGAAAATATACAAGTAGAAAGAAAATCTTTTTGGTATATATAATTTAAAGATGCAAACTCAAATATACAAATAAAAGGTAAAAAATATTTTTGGTACTTTTTAATTAAGGAATTCACATAAAAATGCGCAAATAAATTCAAAGAAAAACAAAAAAATAGATAAAATCATTCAAAAGTTATTATTATTATTATTATTATTATTATTATTATTATTATTATTATTATTATTATTATTATTACTATTTTATTTTTGGGAAGAGCGTGCAAAAATTAGGTATTCACAAGTAACCCTTACACAAATTTCCAAATATCTTCTTCAAAGAGGTTGGTAGCTTATCGTTGATAAAAAATGGTTAAAAGTTGTCACGGCCTAAAATCCCACCACAAGCGTCGTGATGGAACTTAGTCTCTAAGACTAAGTAAGCCACTTATATAACAATACAAGCATTGTTTCAATACAAGTGTCAACACTAACAACGGAAATATTCAACAAATAACCTCCCAAGACTGGTAATACTGAGTCACGAACTCTAACTGAATACATGGAATGATCTCGAGGACCGAATGTATAATACTGTTCGGATAAGAAATTAACAATACAATAAAAATGGAATGACTCCAAGGGACTGCGACGAGCAAGCAGCTCTACCTTGAATACTTGCGATCACACTTTAACTATGTCCGAGTCTGATATCTCCAATACCTGGCTCTGCACAAACAATGTGCAGAAATGTAGTATGAGTACACCACAGTCGGTACCCAGTAAGTATCAAAACTAACCTCAATGAAATAGTGACGAGGTACATTCAAGACACTCACTAGTCTAATAACATGTGCAGTATAGTATACAAAAATAATAGAAAATAAATAACAATGACGACAACACTAATCAACTAGTGGTATACACAGCAGGACAACAAGAACACCATTAATATTGATCAAGAAATAATGAATACAAATACAACCAATTAATCAAGTCCTTCAAATATAAATCTTTCGCCTATATGCTTTTCAAATAATAATCTTCAGGATATAATACTTTCCAATAAATATATTTCGAATATACTCCGTTCAAGTAATTATCTTTCAAATATAATTCTTTCAAATAAATCTATTTCAAATATAATTCCTTCAAATAAATATCTTCAAATATAATTCCTTCAAATAAATATCTTTCAAATATAATTCTTTCAAATAAATATCACCATGTGACACCTCATTTAACTTTCATGGTGTGAGAAATACATTCAATATATCACATCAAATGACACAACAATACCTTCATGCACTTGTCTCATTCTCACCCAATGTATATATGTAGATCAAATCAATTGACACGGCAACACCCTTCGTGCATTTATCTCTTTCTCATCATGCATACATATAATAATACCTACTAGGTGGGAGAAGTTCCAATAACAATAAAAGAAATAAAGTGGAAGGCACACAAGAAGCAACAACGACTACAGGTCACATAGAAAACATAGGTGCACAATAACATCTCAAGATAAAGGCCTGAATGAACACACAGCGAAAAGATATCACAATATAATGTATGTCTCTTATTCTCGCCTGCACGGAAACACCCTTCGTGCCATGAACATATGATAATATAAAAATAATGGCACGGTATCACGCTTCGTATTTTTACTCTCATCCTCATCTGATAATATAAATAAAATGGCACGGCATCACCCTTCGTGCTTTATACTCTCAATGGCACGGCATCACCCTCCATGCTTTACACTTTCAAATGGCACGGCATCACCCTTCGTGCTTTACACTCTCCCTCACATGATAATGTATATGAAATGGCACGGCATCACCCTTCGTGCTTTACACTCTTCCTTACCAAGCATATGAATATCATTAACAAGCAAGGTAGGAAGCATAAATAACATCAAGGAGAGTGTTTAGACGACAACACAATACAATAATTCATATCACAATTTGCTCACTAACCACAACCAAACTCCAATGATGTAGCACAATCAATAAATTTCTCAACAAATAGCTCAAGTCTCCACACAACATATATAAAACCTCAAAAACAACAACATAGATGGAAACAATAATTGAGCATAGTACAACACCTTTTTTAATCTCAATTTTTAGATAAAAATATCAATACCTCTTTTAAACTTATTTAATTAATTATTTGCAGATACAAAATCCATAATATAATTATTTCCAAGAAATATCAATTCAACAACTCACGGAATTCACATAAAAATTGAAACGACAATCACACTCAATTATCATATAAAAACAAATTCGACAAACAAGGAATGAGGCATGACAAATAAAGGATTTAATAAATGCCAACAATTATTCAATTTACGACACAAAAATACCTAAGACTTTAACCCAATAAATTTTGCACATATAAGCCCGAGTACGTACTCGTCACCTCGCGTACACGGCTTTCAATAACACAATTTCCACATAAGACTCAATGCCTCAGAGAAAATTCTCCCACTCAAGGTTAGGCAAGATACTTACCCTTTTGAAGTTAGGCTGATATTCTAAAATCGCCTTCTTGCTTGAATTGACCTCCGGACAGCTCAAATCTAACCAAATTAATTGTATAACTTTATTAAAATTCATCGAAAATAATTTCGGATAATAAAACGTCAACTTAAAATTTTGCATTAAAACGTTAACCAAAGTCAACGTGGGGCCCGCTTATCGGAACCTGATATAATTTTCACGAAATCCGATCACTCATTCCGTTACGAGTTCAATCATACAAAAATTATCAAATTCCGATGTCAAATGGGCCTTCAAATCTTATTTTTGTTTTTGGAAAGTTTTACAAAAATTTCAATTTCTTTCATCTAAATCCGAAATAAATGATGAATATAGACATGGATTTATGAAATATAATCACTCTTGGTTATAGAACACTTACCCAATGAATTTCTTGAAAAACCCACAAAAAATGTCACAAACCAAGCTCCCAAAGTCCAAATGTGAAATAATACCCAAACCCTCGGTTATATAGTACAAGAATCAGATCCCCATTGTGCTGATCGCACATTCTTTTGTGCGGTCGCACATCTTAGGAGTTGCGGTCGCACTCCAATTTGTGCGGCCGCACTTTAGCACTCTACACTATTAGGGTTCAGTAAAATGCCCATAACTTTATGTACAAATGTCCAAATGATTCATATTATACCATTTTGGAAACTAGATTCAAAGCGCTACAACTTTCATTTTTGAATCATCTCTAAATTCGTTGTATATTAAAAGATATAAGCATCCGAAGTCGGACCATCGAACCTGCAGAACCCCCTGAAGTGTGGCTGTACACAAAATTGTGTGGTCCGCACTTTTCCTCTAAAGTGGGGTCACACACAAAATTGTGCGGTCCGCACTTGTCCTCTGTGGTCCGCACTTTTTCAAAAGTTTCAGAACAACATTAGAGTGCCGAAATGTCCAGACTCGCTCAAAACTCACCCCGAAACTCATCCGGAACCTCCCTGACACAAACCATATATGAATTTCAATCATAAAATACGGACCTGCTCACGCACTCAAAACACTGAAAAGAGGTAGTCTTGATCCGATATTGACCATGGTCAAACTCCCAAATTTCTTAACTTTACTAATCTCTCAACCAATGATCCAAAAATATACCCAAGCCTCTTGGGACCTCAATCAAATATACCAACACGTTCCAAAATACAATACGAACTTAGTGGAGGCTTCAAATCACGTCGAAATTACAAATCGCGCCTCGAATCGAATTATGAGTTTTCAAATCTTCCAACTTTTATATTTTGCATTGAAATGTATCAAATCAATCCGGAATGACTTCAAATTTTGCACACAAGTCATAAATGACATAATGTAGGTATTCTAATTTTCAGAATCAGATTTCGGCCCCAGTATCAAAAAGTCAACTCCCTGGTCAAACTTCCAAACTTAAATTTCTATTTTAGCCATTTCAAGCCTAATTTAGGTACGTGCATCCAAATAATTTTCCGGTCAAGCTTCTAAGCCCAAAATCTCCATACATAGCTATTGGAATCATCAAAACTCCATCACGGAGTCGTTTGCTTAAAAGTCAACTCTCCGGTCAACTCTTTTCTTTTAAGCTTCTTAAATAAGAATTGTTCTTCCAATTTGATCCTGAATCATCCGAAAATCAAACTCGACCATCCACGCAAGTCATAATACACATCACAAAGTTTCTTGGGACCTTAAGTCGCTGAATGAGACACTAATTCATAAAACGACAAGTCGGGTCGTTACAAAAGCATGATTAGATTGCAGAACAATGCATTAAAATTAGAATGCACAATTTTTTATATTTATGTCGCAAGGAAGAAGAGGTGCTCCTACTAAAGATTTTTGGTTGTTAATGAAAAGTTTGTATTTCATTTATAGAAATATTTATTCTCTCAACATACAACTAACAATAATTTAAATGTTTTTATTTGTGTAATTAGTAGTGTTAAGAAGAATTTACGTAATTCTAATTTAAACTTTAATTCTAATTTTTAATACTCTTTTTAACTTTTTGATTAGATAAAACTGAAATGAGTTATATTGGTAATATATATATAGTTAACTATACACCACATATAACCATCGGATATAAATAAACAAATTTTATGTATTAAACCAAATGTATGTTTTTTGTAAGTGTAATATTTCTCATAGTAAAGACGAAACAACATCTAATTCGCTATCAGTTGCTAATTTTTTTGTAAATTTATTGATACTTTTAAAATAGCGCGAAGCGCGGATAAATTTACTAGTATTAATAGTAAAACTCAAAAATCCATATTGTCTTTTGAAGCGAACCTCATTAAACAAATCATTCACAAAATATTGGAAGAGAACCAAAACATACATTATCAATTCGTCAATTTCTTTTCGAACAATATCAGGTGGACGCCACAAAGAATTTTGAAGCCACAATAAGTTTCTCCAATATATAAATTTTAATAGACAACAAGAAATATTAAAAGTGTTAAAATCTACGCTTTGACTGTGATTGTCCACTTTTCATTATTACCTTTGCTATTCACATACTTAGAAATATTCCATATGAACACCAATTGCATTTAGGAAAACACCACTTTTCCCATGAAAACCAACGATCTTTCCTCTAGCAGCTGAAGAGCTAAAATAAGTTCCAATTTCAGTTCCATAGGGTCCATATTTTCCTTTATTTGTATAAAATGCAATCTGTCTTATTGTGTCTAGGCCCCCATTATCATCCACTGGACTATAAAATCCTTCAATTCCAACCAATATCTCACTTTCACCATCAATATGTATCTGCATATCAAATCTCACACGAGTTAGAATCAACTACATTCATTCCTTTTTGTTCAAGTAATTTCATTATTTAGATGATTAATTGTGAGGATCAAATGGGCGGGTTGGGTTGATTTTAGGCGGGTTAAAATGTTTATGCATGGCGAAAAGGGGCATTGGAATGGTCTTATCTCCTGAATATTCAGACAATAAAAAGAAAAACGAAAAAAATAAGATTGAGACAGTTATGAATTCCATTCAGTTTCCTTTATTTGATCGAACATCCTAAAATTCAGTTATTTCGATAGATTAAAAGATCCTGAATGGAATGATTTTTGAATATCGATTTATTAGTAAAAAAAACCTTCTCCAACTTTTGAATTGTCGAAACAAGCTAAGTCAGTAAATGAGCGAGTCAATGGCTCACTCAAAAGTTACTTGAGCCGAGTTGGGTTGGGTCAAAATGAGCTAAAACTTGTAGCCCAACCCGTCCAACTCTTATCAAGCTTTAACTACTATATTTGTTATTATGATTTGTTTAATTATCAAATAAGACTTTTTTTCTTTTGTTATGGTTATATATAACATATCAAATAAAAAAGAATTATTTTAAAGATATTCTAGCAAAATTACTCATGGATCAATACGGGTTAAAAATCAGCCCAACTTTAGATGGATTGCGATGGGGTGAGTCAAGATGACATGAGTTCAACAAATAGGCGGGTCAAAGAACTGTCCAACCTTGGACGGGTTAAATAGGTTTGGGCTCAAATTGTCATCCATAATTAATTGTAGACTACTTTTACGAACTATTGTAGCCTTCATTATTTAGCCTTGAGATAAAAACAACAACCCAGTAAAATTCCAGAAGTAAGGGGTTTCGGGAGGGTAGTGTGTACGCAGACCTTACCCCTACCCCATGGAGTAGAGAGATTGTTTCCGATAGACCCTCGGCTCAAGAAAACGAAAAAGAAGAAAGAGATAAAAAGAGGATATTAATTCATACCTTTCTTATTGTGTCATTCCCA